>JASJUZ010000625.1:0-146818 GCA_037159825.1 Tupiocoris notatus | reverse complement strand
ATCTAAGCGGTTCATTCAAACTTTTAATGATCTTAGGAAAAAATTTCCTCAACACAACACAAAAAGATGAAATTAAATTCACTTCAATCAGGGCTTTTCTTGAATGAAAATCTTTTCACCTCTTTCGCCCTCATTCGTTGAGAATCCATTCCTGCCACGTGTGCAGATTTGATTCCCGGAAAGGGGAGAAATGGCGGATCTCTAGTAATTTATAGGTAGATTGGCTATTCGTTTGCTAACTAGGGCCGTATCGTATCGAAGCGATCGACCCGGCCGACGGAAAACATGCTTGATACGGAAAAAGGACCGACACGGCAAAAGTCGCGAGGACAACGATCCGTCCAACGGGGAGAACTATTCTCACCTGTCCCCGCCATGATGGAAATGTATCTGTCTCGCATTGAGGAAAAACTGATCCGCCGACTTTTCGAAATGTAATATCCTGAGTGGCGAACGCGATCGAATATCTAACCCGGTCCATAGGAAACTCCTGGCAATCTAACATTTTCATAACGGAATGAAAAAATTCGCATAAATAAAGGGGAAAATTATCGTCTCAAAAAATCAGTGTAGACTCTACAAAAATAAACTAACATAACTTTAAACAATCGTTATCAAACTCTACAGCTAATAATTAAATTCAACTAATAATCATTATATTCCATATAGGAGTTTAATTTCAATAAAATAGTATCTCGACCTTCTGCGTCTAAATACTCGGCCAATCAAGTTACATATCGCCACATTGCTCAGTGGGACGTCAAATATTAGGTCATTTTAACTCTTTGATCATTTCGACCAGAAATCCTTTCAAAGACCCCTATTCGAGTCACGTAGGGATGCCAACGAAGTACAAAAGTCCCAATCTTTCAGCTCGCAAGGTCCGCGATCGGTTTGATCTACTACCGTTTGATGGCCCGTTCTCGAATTCCGTCGGACGAATGATTTTAATGGGATTGACCCATAAAAAGCAATGGGATAAACAAAAAGATCTCCGACTTTCCCGACAACTGTCGACTGCCATTTAACGTAGTATGAAAAACGCTTTGACATATACAGTCTCGTCCGAATAGGGAAAATCTCATTTAACCGTCGGAAGCTTTCAAAGCTCGCAATTCAAGCGGAATACGTGATACGGTGCTCACTAGTGGCTATTATATGAACGTTCCAGTATTTGAATTATTTTAAAAGAAACGCAACGAAAAAAGAAAATTTGAACAAATTTGAGAGAAAAATAAGTACAAAATTAAATTTGTAAATGGGAATCGAATGGTGAAAAAATGTACAACGAACGAACAAATAAACAACATTTTGAACATTCAAAATAAATTAAATTAACGCTAAGAAGTATAATTAGTAATTTCGGTAAGGGACTAAAACAAAAATAAATAAGGAAGTTGTAGACGAAATTTCCAATACAAAAAGAATATAATAGTATTACAGGGAATGTTGACAACAGAAAAATAAATGGAAGAATGAATATATAAATAAAAAAAAATCAAATAAATGACGAATGAATATATAAATAAAAATAAAACATCACAGTAAGTAGGTTAAAAAAAAAAAATTCCCATATTCCAGCGAAAATTCCCATATTTATCGCTTCAAATTTGTGTTACTCTCTAATCAAAAGTTGATTACTTGTTCACTTACAAGGTAAGAATATTTACATTATTACGACGGTACTGGAATTTTATCGGAGACGATCTTCAGAACTAGCTCCATCGCAATAAAAACAATGCGATAATCTATGACCACCCACTCGCTAACATTCGAAAACATCATTACTGCAAGTAAGAGTCAACTATTTTTACTTTGAATAATGAACCTGCGAAATTACGCGAGCCGAATATAAATCACAAGCGCGAAAACTGTCACTAGTCAAATAGTTCTACCATCTAGCTAAATGTACACACGGGGTACGGGTTTTTAACGACCTTATGTAATATGCACACGTTCGCCTCCGTAACCCATTTTCCGTCCGGACTATTTATTTTACGATCAACATAAAATGCGTCAGCATAACCGTAATCGTAAACAACCGGTAAAGCAAAACGGAAACGACCCCAGTTCGGTGTCGTGAGGCTCTAAGTTCTAGAACAACAATCTACGGATTTTTAAGCGAATTTTTGTCCAAATTATCACACAAGAAAACGGGAAAACCGAAGTTTTAAGACAGAAGAGAACACTTCAATACAAGAAAAGGATTTATTGCTATATGACATGATACGATCATAGCCCAATAATCATACATGAACAACAATAAACATAGCAGCCTAGCTGTAAATAGATGAAAAAAAAATATGGCACCCTATGACTCCACGTCGCCTTGAGGATGCCCGAACGGGCGAAAGTGCTCGGCCATCAAATAAATAATCATAGAATGAGTCGCCTGGTTTTTCTCCCCTTCACATCCCCTCAACATAAAAAAATGCGACAAGGAAAAGATCAATGCAAATAGTACTAAACTGGTCCCTGGCTCAAGGGCCGCTCTCACGGCCGAAATCGTGCTACGGTAGAGTTACGGGCGATATGTGTTTAATTTATAACAAAATTAAAATTCCTGTATAGGAATTTTTACTATCTTAAATTTAAAATTTTATAAAAAATAATAATACTATTGTACATTTACTATTAGGGGAACAACTTATCTATTCTAATAATCATTCAAAATATAAAAATAGATATTTATCACTCCGGAAAATTGATAATTTTATTAATAAATAGCGTTCAACGAACATACCAACGAGTATAGAACGAGTTTCTGTGGGCTTGATGTGGAATAAATTAGAATGGATTTTCGAAAGCGTAAACTACATTATGTACTCAGCTGGGGAAACTAATAGGATAAGAAACCGCACTCTATTTCGCCATTTGACAATCGGAACTTGAATTCAAAAGGCCAAGCAGAGATGGTCGGCTATTATCGGAACTGCGTGGGAGCTACAAATGATAACGAGCATCGCCGTTCGGCTAGAAACGAGTTCAGAGGCCGCTAACAATCCGATTCCCAAAGTTGGCTTCTAATTGCGGAGCGAGAAACTGCTAACACGAGAAAAGCCGTTTGATAATTTCGCAACGATTAGGACACAACTTGTATAGAACATTTTCCGGAAATTACCAGATATAAACCAATTGGACACTCGAGGTAAATCGTAAAAAGAGAAATTTTAGGTCTCGAGAAAAAAAAGGGGAATGTAAAAAGTGATATGAAGGCGATGGTTTAACAAATAAAATCATCAAAATGGCAAAAATTTCGTTATTTTTTAAAGCAATTTCTTATCTGGGAGACAGTTCGAAAGAGCGGGGGATTTCTAACCTCCCTCAGATAATATCAGTATCTTTTTAGCCAGCTTCGATTGGTGAAAACAATAACTAAGAACGAAGTTTTAAGATTGTCATTCGAACAAATCTTTTTCATTACAATATTTTCATAATTTTCACACGGTTGATAAGCGATATCGAACACATCGTACCAAAAATTACGTTCCCTGGGAATTTTTAAAAATTATTGACGATTAAAGTTTTCCGAAGAGGCAACTCCGATTTTCCACGTAACGTTTAGCGTTAACAGTTGGTAATACCGACAGCAAAACACAATCAAGTCCAATCGAGCCGAGCAGCTGCAATTCCTATTACAGTTGCACCTTCATTATTCAAATCGAATTATAACGCGAACGCAATACGACGGATGAGAGCTGAATGCGAGCACATTTCGGACCATTTCGAGCTTCAACAATCCTGTACTCCCACTGACAAACGCGAATAATATTCATTATTTTGAGACAAAATATGCAGATCGATTCCAAATGAATGACAGGTCGATGGAAAAATCTGGAAATTCTTTTAAATTTCCGGAATTAGGGGAAAAATTTTAATTATTTGGTGAAATAGATTTCGTTAGTTTGATGCCGCCAGGCAAAAAGGTTTCGAAACAGAAATAGTAATTTAAGCGAAGTAGGTTCTCAATAACCCAATCGGTTTAATGAATTTTCGCCACAAAAATTATTTACCTACAGCAATAGAATATTAATCTTGTTTAATGCTAGGGCGTATGCCTAAATGGTGCTCATCATTCATTCGATTATGAGAGCCCGACCATTTTTCTTCCTCAAATCGTAAATAGACTATTAGTCAACCAATGTAGCCAGAACATGCGGTCTTTAGTAGCAGACACGAAATTCGGCAGGAACATTGAGACGTTGTCAGCTTGCAGGATCAATCAACAGAGATTCGAGCGTTGTGGGAGCTAATTCTCAACAACGGCCAATCAACGTTGCCAGATGTTGGCGATTTGAGAGCTCTTTGACTCCTATTTATGAGATTGTTAGAGTATTTTCGCTTTTTTGAGCATTCACCGCAGCCTATAGCAACTAATACAGTGGTAGAAGCTAAAGGTACGATGATGCGAAGAAAGGAGAAAATGCTTGGCCTCTAACAATTAAACTTTGGGAAATTTCAACGAATTGAACTACAGAAACAATTAACTTTCAAGCTGAGCAAATGGTACGAAGCAAATTTATTCCGCTACAAAACTACAATTATAATGGGCCGAAGTAGGTTGAATTAATCGGAGGACAAAATGTATTCAGTTTAAGCCGTTTGACGGGGAAAATAAAGTTTCGATTACGCCGAAGAAACAACCTAAAGTGCAACTGTTTCAACCCTCGGATGCCTATATCATTTGTCAAAGTTATCTCGAAGCGGAATCTTACTCCTATCTCGATACGGCACGGATGGGGGCCCCTCGGCATTTTAATTACGACTTCACAGCACGAGGAGTGGTTGAATGAAGTTGGAAATAGTTCTCCGCAGCGAACGGACCGAGAAATAGATAATCGATACGGCAACTTCGCGTAGCTCGACCGATTCGCCTAAAAAAGAGGGGATTCGAGAAATGAATAAAAAAGGAATCGAAAAAGTTAGTTAGAATTGCAGAGAAGCATTTAAATTTGTCAGTGCTGTCTGAAAATTGAAAGAAAAAATTGGCGAGCTGTTTTTCTCTTTTTTTTATTACAGAGAAAATTGTTTTCTATAATATACAATCGCGTGAATCGTAAAATGCGACATAAAAATGCAGTTTTAACCAACACGAGCGAACTGAAAATTTTTATCGCGAAGCTATATCTTCCGCTATTTATAGCGACAGTTACTCAGAGGAAAACAGAGACCAATGCATCTTTTTATCAAGCTACGATAAAGTCAACTGATAAACCGTCTCGTTTGTAAGATGGCAATAAAAACAACGTAAAACATACAATAATATAGTAGCAATTGAAAAGATTGAAATCAATATTCAAAATTCCACTTGGAATGCTTTGAAACAAAAAAAAAAAAAAAAAAAAAAAAAAAAAATAGGTAGTAAAATTTATCAATTTTTCATCTTCATGCCTCATCCGTGGTTTACGGGACATCTGTTGTTGTACGAGTTATATTTTCTTTGCAGAAAAAAACACTGTTCATGCCCTTCATTTTCAGATTGCATTCACCTTTTGGTCGATCTGCTCGCGAAATCGAGAGTGCTCCGAGCAATAGAAATTTCCAAATAGGAAAAATTCCTCCCAGTTAGTGAAGATGAGCAGAATCCCTGTCAAGAGCCGCAGGCCAATTTTCCACTCAAAAGCCGTGGCAGGGCAAGGTTCATTTCATTCGGCCCGACGGACCGATCCGAAGCAGACGAGTAATTTCCCATAGAGAGCCCTCCAAGTCCCTTCACTTCAATCGGCGAAGCTCGCATTCAAACAATTTCCACCTTCTTTAAACGAGGGAATCGCTAGTAATGCTGAAGTCGCCGTCATGAACATAGCTAGAGTAATTATAGCGTCATTTACTTGTGAGTGGGTCGTGAATTTCGAAATAATAATCGACTTGAAAATAAATTGCGGCCTTTTTTTGTAATTTTATTCGAATAAATTTTATACAGATAATTAAGAGTAATTTTGAAACTGTGTAAGTTCGGATGTGAATACAATTCTTACAAACCGCTGACATAAAAGTTCGTAATATAAAAAGTCTAAGTAAAACTACTACGAGTAAGTTTTCGAAAAACAAGAAACGCACTCAAAATCTCAAACTCCTTGATTGACGTTTAAGAAACGTCGTATAAATCAGTTTTTATTCGAAGAGTTGACCAAAAGCCGGAAACAGACGCTCAACTGAGCCCCGAGGAAAAAATAATTATAACAAAATACGCTACACACGTCTGAAAATATAATAGACCGCCGTTGAGGAAAAACTTAATCTTTGCTCAAGAGCGTCTACGAAGCTGGGAAAAGAAAGAGGCAAAAAAGGATATAGCAGTTGACAAATGACGACGCCGGAAAAAATGACAGCACGTATAACCGTAGTCGGGAAAAATACAGCGCTCGAAGACCTAGCGACCTGAACTCTTCCCCTTTCGACTTGCGAGGGGAAAAAACTGTTAGTTACAAGTCAAAGGAGCTTATTCCAAGGCCTATCACAACGTAACTTTCGAAGAGGAAAAGTTCGCCGAGAACCTGTCCTCTTATGAGTTTCAGTGTCACGGGAAACTGCCCGCTAAACAATGACTTGGCCAGGTTAATTATCGAGAGGAGATTGGAAGGACTTAAGTTCCAAGTTTTTAGAAACCACCGGGCGAACGTGAAGTCGACTCAAGTTAAATCGGTACAGACAAAGTTACATAGTAGTTGTTAATTAGGTACAAGTTTTCCTTCGCCGTTTTTTTTTTCTAACGCGGAAAAGTCAGCCGAAGGTTCAATACTAGGGGCGATATTGTCCGAAACATTTGAAAATGTTCGTTATTTGCGTGTGATTTTTTTTTCTTTTTTTTTTTTTGCGATAATACCTATATTTTTATTTCTGAGGAGGAAGGGAAACCTTTTATATATTCTGGTAATTTCATGCAGAAACTGACGGTTGAGCAACATGGGCCTGAAGATGCCCTAAGGGGCAAAAACGCTCGGCCAGGGGTTGAATGAAAAAATACAAATCTGCCGCAAAAAAAACTAATATTTTAACTCTCTACAACACGAAAAAAATTACTAAAAAAATTAAAATGCGACGAGAACAAATGTAATTACGCAAAACGGTTGACAGAAAATTATTATTTCAATCCGTTTTCCTCTTTTTTCCATTCATGTACAATACGGTTATCCCAAAACAGATAAGGTTGTTTCATTTCGAATTTTCATTTAAGCCGAGATCGTTATTTCGACGAACTCGATTGGTTTCTTCACAATTCGTCCGGCTCGGGGTGAAAGATTTTTATTCCGCTTCTCGGGAAAACGGGATGTCCCTCATTTGCATTATGATTTTCCCAGGGTCCGAACAAACATCCCCGGCCGCGATCCGTGATTTTCCATTTGCGGACGGCGTCCTTTTCAGACCGCACAATCGCACAGGCTCGGAGTTCATTCGAAATCCAAATTATACGGGAGCGGACGAATTTGCGTTGTAAATCGAAACGCGCGAGAAAATATCGGAGGACAAGCGCACGTCTATTTTTCAATAGTGAAAATCGTATATCCGTCGAATTCAACCGGAACATATCGGTTTTGAATTTTCAAACTTTAAAAATATTTAATCGAACTCAATAAAAAATTTTTACAAATGAAGAGGATTTTAGACCCTCGATGAGTACTTTAACCAAGCTCTGCAATCAAAAACAGAAAGGTAGAAAAAAATAATCGAATAATAATAATCTGAATTATCGAAGTTAGATTTATAGCACTGATTAATTCATAATCATGCCAACAGAAAATAACCTATCGACAAAAAAAAATTAAAGTATTCCGAATCGGACTGCGACTCCGTAATTTAAACTGTTCCAAAAAAGAGAAAGATTTCGGTAATGGTGAAAACGAACCCTTCATTCGTGGGGAGCATCAAGATGGAAGGAATTTCACGTAACTTCGCGCAAGTTATCATAAATCCGAATTCGCGTGCACGAATATTCCTTTCGAAGCTGAGGGCGTTGCTCCTCGAGAAGATTTACAGCTCGTGAAAACGGCTTAAATCGAGTTTTCCTCTTTCTCTGACCCCGCGCTCATTTGAAAAATGTTCCATCTTGAGAATGAATAGTTGAACCGAACTGGGGTTATCGATTGGAAAATGAGATTTTTTTTATTCACGCGGATTATTTAAATACGCGTATATTTAAGTTCATTGAGGAGTTTTCTGTTCATATAGTCAAATAACTAGGATTCATCGGGGTCGATGAAAGGATTTTTCAATTATGATTATAGTTTTTCTGTCAATTTTCCTTTCACGTTACAATCATAATGAAAAACTTGCTAGCCAAAAAATCTCAATAAACCAGAAAACAGACGATCCATCTTTTTCTATAAATAGACGAAATCTCTCCCTACAATCTACTTCCGACGTAGCATTACTCTGTACAAACGGCCACTAGTCGAACCGAGGTTGGAAACAATTTGCGGCCGAATATAAAAGCCCTCGCCAAGACAAACTCACAGGATGATTGCGAGCAACTTCGTAAAAGGAATTTCACCGTCCGAACTTTCGTCAAACGAAAGTGCGGCAATCAGAAGTTGGAAAATTAAACTGCTGGCCGAGAGTGCAAAATAACTTGGACTTATTCGACGAAAATGTTCGAGACGTCTGACGACTTTTGAAGGCAAAAATCGTCGAAGAAACGCCCGTAGGAGAGGCGAATCATTCGGAGAGAGCTTTCGCAGCGTTGAAAAGGAAACTTCCAAGTTCTATTTTGCGAATTGAAAAGAGGGCGACATCATCAAACTGTCCCCTAATGGATTAACATAGATTGAATGAGACTTTTCGAAGTTATAGAAACGGCTAAAAGTTTTAACCTTCCCCAAAAAGTGGTTTGAGCGACGAAGCCGCCAAAGAACTTAAGGAGAGATTAAAATGTCACAGACAGCAATGATGGCACCGTCAGAACCGACAAGATGTTCAGACATCACGATGTTAGGAAATCGAGAAGCAAAATGAAGAGACGAATGAGAGGAATCAGAAAAGAAAACGCCCGAAATCGATACCATAAAATCGAATTGAGCAGGGTTGAGAATTGAGGGAAGGATATTGAAATAATGACTATCGTAATTGCAATAAAATGGATAGGAAAGATGAGAAAATAACGAATGAAGTGAAAATGTGTACAGGATGAAATAAAAATGAAAAGAAGACACTGAAGATAAGATAAAATAAGGAAGAAAAGCGAGGCAAAGATACAGAAGATAAGATAATAAAAGGAAATGTGATAAGTATGATAAGATAAGAGAAGAATGATAGTATGAAAGTGATGAAACGATCATATGAGAAGAGAAAAATTAAAATAAAAAATGTAAGATAAAAATAAGAAACATGATAAGAAAATGTAATTGATAAGATTACAAGAAAGGCGATGAGAATATTAACATGATAATATAGGAAAGAAAGGGGTGATAAGAAAATATAGAATAGACAATAAGAAGGAAAAATAGAGTGATTAGTAAAAATAGTGATTAGTAGATTTAGAAGAAAAAATAAGAACACATAGAAGGTGATCAGAAAGATATGAAAGATGAGATATGAGGAGGAAAATTATACGAATGATAAACGTAAGGTTATGATGAAAAAAAAATACGATAAAAAGAAGAAAAATGATAAAGCAGAAGAAGTGATAAAAATTATCACAATAAGATGAAAGTGATACAACAATGATGATATACATGGGTTATAACCGAGGGGGGTATTACCCTTGTCAGTGTTGGCGTTGTTATTTTACTAACTACAGCCTTAGGAGTTACTCAGGGTGTTACATCTTTCAGAGCATTTTTTTTAAATATTAAATATTCTAATAATATAGGCTGATAAGAATATTAGGAAAAGTACTGTTCATCATATAGGTGATACTTGAGGTGTATAATAGTTTGACTAACTAATGTTTTTAATGAACTATTTTTTCATTAATAGCAGGTATTATTTGTTATTAAAAATTGATTATACTATTAATAGTTAATAGTTAATAATAGTAACAGTAATTAATAATAGTTACTAAAATATAATACTATTGTTCTTTGTATCTTAATCAGTTTTTATCCATTATATCAATCAGAATATCTATGCGCTTCAAACAGACATCATTCCTGATAATTAACCGGTTGGAAAAATACCGCAATCGAACCGCTGAAAACATAAACCTATTCATTAAAATTCTTTCGCGAGTTAGTCACGTGCGTAGGATTCGGGTGAACGATTCCAGGCGCAGACGGGAGATTTTGCGGTATTATCGCAGTTATTCCGTCCAAATATTGGAGGTAGAATTGTCGGCCGGCCGCAGACCAATAGGTCGACCGATCGCAAAATCCATTAGCGTAGGCCCTCTGTCGGATTAGCGGCGGTAAACTATTGGACACTCCGAGCAGATTAATAACGCGGCCGAAGAATCGGTTCGAAATGAACGTTTATATTAAGTGGTCAACAGCAGAAACGGATCCCTCGGCGATACCGCGATTCTATTATTAATAACGGAATACCTTTTTGGCAAATGGCGGCGTTTCGGTTTGACCTTCGCAGGCCCAGGAGCATATTCACGGTAAATTAGTCGCTTTCAGATGCTGAAGAACAAGGAGACGAAACGGAATGGTCGGGAGTGCGCTCTCCCGGCAAGTTTGTCCGATAACAGAAGAGGGGAGCAATTATCGAGTTTCCCTTGGGGTTCTCTTCATCTAACCCTCGACATTTTCCACCCGGGGAAGAAAAGGCCAAAGCTGACGGGTATCCAAGGAAGACGAAGGGTATTATTATGAGAGCTTTTGTGAACTGGGAAATGGTCCATTACTAAGATAAGTTTGTCTAGAGCTCTTCTTCTGTCTATTACGAGTTCGAAACGGGCTTTTAATTGCGACGACTTCGTCGCCGCGTTCTCGAACTGCGCTCTATAACGACGGAGTTGTTTGCGGAAAAGTATTTTCGCCGCCGAAGAATTGTAACTAACAGTGGTTCACGTGAAGAATATCGCGGGGGTGAACTAGGATCCTGAAGGCGGAGGGAGCGAAAGCAGACTCGCGAAACGTGAGATATTGCTCTGACTCCTATCATCATAATTATATTTTGTCACGAAAAATAAATTGCTATGCACTGGAAAAATTCGAAGATGCACCCGACAAAAAAAAAAAAAAAAAAACGCTGCAAATGATCGTACAGTGGTTTATTATTCCTTCGCTTCAAATAAAATATCAGAAGACTATCCATTTCAGATAGTCATCGTTCAGAACATGATGTGTGAACATTTCAACCGAAAAACAGATTGGTAACTATCGGGGAAAATTCCGTAGCAACTATTGTAATTTTAATCTATTTTATTTTTCTTCATTTCCAAATTAAAAACTAAATTTGTTGCCCTACCGTACAGCTGGAGAGAGTGTTTAAAATTTTTTTTTATTGGATATTCGGATTCTACATGCCTCGAAACGTAAAACATCAAATTTTGAGGGAGTTATAAAATTTTTTTTCTTGGGCGATTACAATGGTTTATTATTGAATAATAAACCATAATCTATGTTGAAAGTTTAAGTTTTAAAATAATTTGTATACACAACTCCCGTTCATTCAGATTAAAAAACAATTCCGTCCGATCGGACAATTATTTACTGCGATAAAACCGAAATAGGCTTTGAAAGTTACTCGAGCCGGTAAAACATTTCAATAATACCACGCAGGGTCGAATTTTTCATCCAAACCAGTTTAAATTGGAAGTAAATTCTGTAAGCAGCTATTTCCCTGTAAAGATGAAACGTTTTACGTATAATAAAAACTATCACAACTGCCTAATAAGAAGGAAATACCGCTTAATACTCCAATCCGTCGACGAGGTCGGCGATTTTTTTCGTAACAACTAACCGGCTTTTCTTCAGACTTCCGTCCGTTTCCGAGGGGCTTTCAAATAGAAAAAGTTTCGGCGTCCCATTCCCCAGACAGCAACTGATTTCTCATAAAGTACTTGACAGTAAAGCGCTTATAACTCGTAAATCTCTCGGTCGCGACGTTCCTTCGCTCCCCGTGTATCTAACCGACCGAGAGTCTTATTCTTTTTTCCTACATTTACTGCAATCCGCTTCCCATCTCGCCGCTAAGAGCCCTTACCCCGACGAAACTTCATTGTTTTTACGATGTCGATTTTTCCGAAAGGGCTACCGTCTCGTAAAGCTTTTTTTGAAGCGGCAACTCATCTAACGCAATATTGCTATTCGATTCGGCCCTAACGGAAGTACGATACGTTTCTATTGACAATTACACGCTCGATAGAATCCGACCGTAGCTTATATAATCGACTTCACATTTTATCAAGCCATAAATTGACATAATCTCGAGTACGTGAGGAACATATCGAGTCTCGAATGATATAATCAGCATTGGTTTTAAAACACAGCTATCACTTCTCCAACTTCAACTAACAATCTTCAACACAACCAACTACAGCGGAATTTTTAATTTGATACGCAGAACACTTCAATATTTTAAGAAAATTTATATCTTCAACATACCTTCAACAATTAGCGAGACCTCAAATCCACCCTTTCCTCCTTCAAGGAAGCCCCTGTAAAAAAAAGCACGCAAAATTAAAATCACAAATTTACCATTGCTTTCTCCAATATATTAAGAACTTTGAGCTCGATTCAAACCTAAAATCGGTACATTTAATTACTTTATCAACCCGTATCGAATAGGGTCGCTTCGGAATTAGAGGACCAAGTCGTACGTTAGGATTCGATCATAAATTCCAAGTAGATCTTGTCTGGCGAAAAATATGCGCCCATCGTGTCCGAGATAATGCCTTTTCCTGGTTTCGCTTTTTCAGAATTAATCGAACTAACAAACGACCGGCACAGACTTGCTATGCGGCGCATGGAAACCCCATTAGCGTTTGATATTTATTGGAATTAGATCGCTCGCCTTTTACCAGCCTGATTTACGCTGAACGTTACCGAAAGAAAATTGAGGTTAATGCTAAAGGTAATATTTACTTCTGAATGACCTCTCTTATTGATGTTTTCTTACTTCATATTCGTCCTACATAGAAGTCCTTCGTCATCTAGCGATAACGTTCGAACTATGCCATGGTGTATAGCGTATGTTAGCGTATTCCGCCCCAACTCATGTATTTCACACTCGATTTTCCTCGGAGAACCACCTCGTGTTGCCTAAAGTTAGAACTACTGCAGCACAGAACTTTTTCCCCTATAAAGGAGTGCTAGCATTTAATGGTTTTCCGCCGGCGATGAGATCTGCGTTGATTGAGAGGACTGTTTGTAAATTTAGCGAAGTGAAGGGCTTATTAAAAATATATTATCGAAGAAATTATTAAAATACCCTCGTAATTTGTAATAATCAGATTTTTTTTTTTTTTTGTGTGTGTGTTTTCGCTCATTTGTTCATTCTCCAACACGGGCTGCGCCCATATGGAGAATTAATTTCCAATATTCTTTTGTTTATGCATTTTGTGATCTGGTGTACAGTCTGTATGGTAGCGTTGATATTTATTTTACTTGTTAAATTAATGAAAATAAAAATTTAATTTAAAAAAAAAAAAAAATCATAGCAAATCGAAAGACTCGAAAGGGAATCGATCACGAAGATTGAGTCCCCTGGATTTTCCCCCATTCGCCAATCTGACTAAAACGTAATCTTTGCAATCAAATTCTCAAGCAATGTACCTTGTAAGTAAATGAGACCAAACAAACCTTTCATCCGATTTTGACGCGATGAAATGCAAATCGTTGAATGTCGAGAGGGTTAAAAAATCTCTCGGTCGATTACAAAGCAACTTGAAATTAAATAAATAAATAAATAAAATAAAACGAATAAATTGTCAGCAGAAATCACTGTCGAAATTCGAGCGGACAATTTCAATTCACAGAAAATTGGAATTTCGTCCAAAAAAAGGTCCGTGAAAGTAGCAAGGAATTCAAAAACCGTTTCTCTTCCACCTCGACGCCCTGATCAATGCAACCTTTCCGATAGACAGAACACGCGTGTCACTGGAGCGATAGTCGCGTTCGCGTGTCAGCTAAGGCTTCGAATTCTATGAGCCAGGCGGTTTTGTGCGTCCGTAGCCCACTCGAATGGTCGATAGTAATGTCCGCGGTCTTTGTTCCAGTAACCTTGATTCAACCTTGCATACATAAATTTATTTCAGCTGAATACACAAAGTGGAATATTGAATCATTTTAAAATGCGAATGAGCTGATGAAATTGGGATGCGGAGGGAAAGAGTTAGAGTGTAATGCAAAAGTAAAGAGAAAGTCGAGACTCTTTATAATAATCTATTTTTTTCCAAGCATTAGCTTTTTCTTACTATAATTTTTTTTTTTTTTTTTTTGTCGAACGGTAAAATTAATAACTGATAAAGCATCTTCAGGTACAACAAGATCGTAAACCTCCCTTTCAACTTGACGAAAACATTTATATAGCATGTCCCGCCGAAGAATCTCATTTATCAGCAGAGTAACTGATGTTAGGTCGGCCCGTTAATTAATCTACTATCGACTATGCGGCCTCGTTTTGATGCCGAAACCAGTGTTAATTCATCAACGAGTAAACCAGCTTTGATTGAGGCCCGAGGAACAGTTCCGGTCCTTTGAGTCCTTTCGATGCTTAAAGTCCCGCAAATGGCTAATCTGGAGATCGCCTCGAGACGATGACTCAAGATACCAATATTAAAACGCAGATTGCTCAGTAGATAATATAATAAATAATGTGTAGAGGCGAAATTAATTTTGTACAGCGTATCGGTGATTTTTTGTATGATGAGCGGAAAAATAAAAGGCAAATTTCTAAACTGCAATTGTTTTCTTATCTTAAGAATATGGTACTTGGAGGAGGCAAAATAGGTATTGTAAATGCTGCAAATTAGTTTCCTGCAACTTGAAATACGGAGGAAAGTTAGAATAGAATTGCTATTATAAAAAACCAATTTAAACTTCAAAATTAACTATATTAAATTTCGCTTTGCCGGGATGGAATAGAAGAACAATTGAGCCGAAGTGAAATAAATTATTCCCGGTTATAAAGAGCAATGCAACTGAGTGAAACCCTGGGAAGTCTACCGGTAGCCCCATAAACTTTCTTCCTACGTGCAAGTTTTATGCGCTGTCTGTTGTTTTTTTTTTTTTTTTTTTTTTTTTTTTTCATCTCAACGGTTCTCAATTGCATCTGTCTTAGAGAAGGATGAATTTTCGGGATAACTAATAGATTTTTTAGAGGGGAATGGCGAACAATTTTATTGCTAAGCTACGGTTATAAATCGAAGAAAATATCGCTTACAGTTTTTCTTCACTTAGCAAAAAATAATACTCCAGTACTGCGGTATGGCGTTAAATTTAATTAAATTATGGAATATCTATCCTCCGAAATCTGTTTCCTCAATAATAATAATGACTCAAATCATTTGATTTTTTTAAAATAAATTTAAAATCAAGATTGAACGCACGCGCAGTTTTTCAAAAAGGGTTTTCTTTTTATTGCCTTAATCTTAGGCTTACGTATTTTTCGCGCAGTTTTTTAAATAGGCTTTTTTTTTATTGTTCTAATCTTAGGCTTACGTATTTTTCAATGTCCAAATCGAGCTTCGCTTCCGCGATTACCCCTCGTTTCCATAGGATAAGGGAGGAATTCGTATTTAACGCTCCCGTAACCTTAGGAGAGCACACGTTTCGGTTGAGTTGGAGACCGTGAAGCGCCCGAAACTAAGTTGGCAACGGCGGTAATAAGTGGTGAATTTTGATAAGGTTCCCCGCCTTCACCAGGTAGTTTCTACCGTCTCATTCACTTTACGTACCGCGAACAGTTCCCGAGGCACTATAATAGAAACTTCAAAGCCCTCGACGTATCCGCGGTTACAGTCATAAACTGAACGTTCGCAACTCGTTGAACTCGCGTTCGGCGGAAATGCGAGATTAACTTGGCAACAGTTTAGCGAGACGTGATACGTTCGGAACGTGAAATGCGACTGTTACGATTGAATTGATACGGTGGTGATAAAATCTATTCAATCGAGGATATAGATGGATTTCGACTCATTAACGTTGCAGATCGTGTTGATTAAATAAGCGAGTATCGCGTACAAAAGAAAGATTTTCCAACCCCTCTCAAGGTGCAAATAGAAAAGAAAACAAGAAGAAATGGCAATAAAATACAGAATAAAAACGAAAAGGAGACCAAGACACCATCCATAAATGAAATTTGGTTATTATTCAATAAGAAACCGTTGTAATCGTCCAAGAAAAAAATGTCTAACCCCACGAAATGTTATGTTCACGTTTCAAGACATGCAGAATCCGAATATCCAATTTAAAAAAAATTGTCCGTCCGCCGCAAGCCTTCAGCAATTTTCTGACGAAACTATAAACTCTAAATTCTTGACATTTTCACCAATAATCAATCTTGGTTTGACAACGGCTCAATTAAGTTAAAAAAGTCGTTCCATATTTGCTGGAATTCTCGTTAAACACACTTCAGCAATACCGTTATTCGAAAAGTAATTTTTTAATATGAAAATTAAGGGAAATATAAATGGTTAAAATGATCCTAGTTGCTACGGAATTACCACTGTTGATTGAAAGAAACGTTCACAATGTTCGGAATAGTTATATCACAAATGGATGGCTTTCTTAAGTCATGAACCAAAGGAATAATAAAACACTGTACAATCATTTGCAGCGTTTTAAATAGAAATAAATACAACAGGCTGCCAATGGACGGCTTGTTCGATGCTAACTAACCAAAGATTTTTTTTTTTTTTCAATTGACAAAATAACAAAACATTACAAATCTTTGAACAAAAAATAGTCCCCCATATGGGCATAAAACAATGTACGTAATTATGTATTAGAGTAGTAGAGGGGTGGTGACGAAGTAATTATGTATGAACAATGAAAGTAAAGTCCCAGTATCGGGAGAAATTCGTCAGCCGTTTGCATTTTTCCGTAGAACTAAGCGAACGCCTTTCTAAATGAAATTGCTCGTGCAAATGCTTTCTAAATGAAAATATTACGAAAATTCCAACTTCACAGCGACTCAATCATCAACTACACATTTTAAGGACTACTACTCGTATTGCCGTGACCACTTTGATTGATAGGACCACCTCCCTTAGTAATACAAAAAATAATTATTTCTCATTTCCCAAATGATTGAACGAATTTCCTTTTTATCACTTCGTCTCAATCGTCTCCAGAATGATCAGTTTATGGAGTCGGCGCCTCTCTGACAAAATGACGACCGGATGATTACACTTAGGTGATGGTTACAAATAAATTTGAATTTCCAGTAGATTAGTAGTAGCCTGAGTAATAAATTAGATGAAACAAGGTTGAGTCAAATCGTAAATATCCATAGGCAAATGTGAAATGGTTTTTAGGAAAAGGCGTAGTCATTGTCATACTGATCTTGTTAAAAATTGGATCTCAAGAATGCTGACTTTTTTTTCAAGTATCATGAAAACTTATTATAACTAAGTATATTTTTGCTTATTAACATTCGATTGGCTTCTCCAAGATATTATGAGAGAGGCGCCGACCCAAAAAAAAAAAAAAAAAACTATTTTGGAGCCCCGCTCAGAGTTGAAAAGGAAATTCATTCAATCATCAGGAAAATGAGAAATATTTATTTTTTATATTATTAAGGGAGGCGGTCCAATCAATAAAGAAAAGGTCACGTCAATACGAGTAGTGAAGTAGTCCTTAAAATGTGTAGTTGGTATTTGAGCTGTTGTGATTGAGTTGCGTTAATTTTATAGGCAAATAATTTTGATGTCGGTTTTACTGTATTTTTAAGTTTTTTTTAAAAAAATTTTCTCTTTTGAGTGCTATACAATACTGAACATCTCTCTTCATCTATTTTACCCAACGTTTCTTTATTGAGCTTTTGTCACTTACTAATAACAACCTAATAAAATTCATACATCAGTTGAGCACTGCAATTCTAAACTACATTGATTACCTTAATACATTAAATAATTGAAATTCAGAAATTCACCGAACGTTATTTCATTATAATGCAATTATTTGGCCCTAACCACACAAATAACTGAAAATTTGACGCAGAATTCAATTATTTTAACGAAAATGCAATGGTTTGTGCAGTTATTTTTCTACAATCATAAATATTATGGAAAACGTGATTAAAAAACATTTTCTTTTGAAATATAGCCTAAAAAGTATTTATGTTTAGTCCAATCGCGCAAACTAGACGCAAATTGGAACAGTTTAGGTTTACAAGCAATGGAAAGGCAGTTTTCATTCAGAAATTAACGACTTCCAAAAATAGGTCTATAAAAACATTGATGGCTGAAACATTGACTATTATGCCATGTAAAGTTGATTTTTTACCATCGTTGTAAAGTTTTTACTTACTAATTTCAAGTTCAAGAATGTTCTTATTTTTTACTCGACGTGGTTGCGAATGGTTCTCGAAAAACGACAAAAATGTAAAAATCTGTATAACGTTTTTCGTTGCACTTTCTTCTCTACACGCCATATCAGAATACCAAAAATTGATGGAATTATAAACAAAATGCGTCCCAAACAATAAAATTCGTATTAATCTATTAAAACAATCCACAATTCCCATCAATAAACTGATTTATTAAAAAGAAGATGAAAGCAGTGCGGAGCGCAGATCCGCCGAGCGAGGAGTTTTGACCTCCAAGGAGTGGGGGAAGGTTGACACATGCCGGTGCCCGCCTAGGCCGCTCTATTAACTTCTATACTCACTGGTGCAACTCAAAATTAACGAAACTTTGAAATAGGCTGCCTTTGCAGTGCATGATGGTGTAGACGGCGCAAACGGAAAAACCGAAACTTGAGCCGAAATAAAATCATCGCAAACCGCAAATGTTCAACTCCATATGTTCAAGGGGAATCTTTGTCGAGCGTTCCTTTCGTTCCACGTATTCGCCCGGAGTCTCATTTATTCCCTTTTTGCGGTCCCTAGGAGCAACCGTTCGAAATATAACCTTTGATTAAACATTCCTTCATCAAGTGCTGTCCAATGCAAATGCTGCGGCATTCGGAGAACCGCAACAGTGCCGGATGGTTAACTTCGTTCACCCTTTGAAGCCCTCGAATGCGTGGATTCTTAATTTAAAATAATCGCGAACTTTCAGGTCTTAGGTGTGAAAATTTTCGGCATACTGGCCATTTTTAAATTTAGTCAGTCATTAAGAATACAGCATGGGCAAAATACATAGCCTAGGATACATTTTCAAATCATGAAAAAAGACGCAAAAACAGATATTTTTCAAGGCCGTCGCTCGGTTTTCTATCCCCAAATTCGATATTGTAAAACCCAAACAAATCGTCTAAAGCAGTCGTACGCAACCCAGGCACGAATATGAATTCATGATGATTCCACCTGACAATACATTGGTAGTTATAATGCAAAAAAAAAATCGTAATTTAAATAAGTTTTAATTTTTCTAAACTCTTACATAATTCAAGTAATTAATTTAATTCAGAACAACTTAGAGTTTTCTTAACCAGGCACTTAATTTAAATTTAAATCAACCGTACACCGATACAGCTGAAGAGTGTTCGACGCGAATTCTAAAATGTATAGAACGATTTTAATAGCCCTAGAAATTCTCGAGCCTAAATTCACACCATCTTGAAAATTCCACACAAAAGCTGCGATAACTCGAGAACTATTAAAGCTTTCAAACTCGTAATGGCATCATTCGATTCAATCCAAAAAGCTATATTTATATCTCTATATATAAACCAAACACATCTGTGTCTAAAAAACCTGTGATAATAAGAATTCCCCCTTTACAACCCGCCCAAAAAAAACTTAAAATTGAGGCCAGGTTTCGAGCCATTGTCAAGCAAAATTTATTTGGGAAGAGAGAAATTTTTAATCGGATTCCGATTCTACGTATTTCGAAACGTACATCAAATTTGAGGATCTTAGGTAGACCATTTTCTCGTGATAGTTACTATTGAATAATAAACCAAAAGAAGAAAACTGCCAAAGTTCAATATCTAGTTTCTCCTCTGGACCTGATATCGTAGAAAATGAGAGAAACTATGAATTTTGAGACACGTGAAAAAATCAACTCCTGCCCAGATAACTAGCATTCCTAAGATTTTGACTCTTTCTGGCTCAAAATGGAGCTCGTCAGTTGGCGGTCGTCTGACATTCGGCTCTTTGGATGTCAGCGCGGTCATTCTGTAAACGAAACGGAAGCTAATCCTGCGTGAAATGCAACGTCCTGGTTGCGGAAATCGTCCACAAAAACAGCAAACCACTTTCCCGGGTCTAATAGAGATGTTTTTTACCCCAGGAGGAAAAAATGACCGGAAAATAGGGGGAGGAAATACGGTCGCGTAAAGGATTACCAAGGGTTAAATGAATAATTAATTACTGAATAATGGTCGCATGCGTGGGAGCAGTTTTTCTTTATGAAGAATCCTAATGACCTCAGGGGTCAGACGGCGTCCGAACGACGCAGTCTTCGAGCGATTGCGAAACGATCAGAAAGAAATCACTGAGCATGGAATAAAACCGACCTTTTCGCATTGTTTGCTCGTTTTTTTTAAAGCGAGTTTTTTCCCTCGCATTCGACTTTTTCGTATTGTTACGCTCCGCTTTCGAAAATCGCGAGAGACGGTGGAATGCCGATAGGAGAGAGGTCGGAGGGAAAAATTATAATTACGCAAAGTCGAAAACACGATCTTGTGACCCGGATTCGGACGAAATGCGTTGCGTGAAAGGGCTGTTACGGTCGCGGCACGAAAACTGTCAGCGTCAGCGGTGAAAACCGAGCTTGCAAAGTGTCAACACCTGTTTTAAAAAAGATGAAATTGTCACAAACGGAGTTCGTGTAAGATTCGCGATTACGAGAGATGTTTATTGAAAAATCGGTGTAATACATCACACAGAAATTTCACTATTGAGTCAACCACGAATGAACTACTGTAAAGGCGAGAAATTTAAACAAGATAAGTTGCGCCGCGATTCAACCAAGTATTCTACAACTAAATGTCAACAAAAAGCGCTCCATACCGTTTTTCTTACCGCCCGATTTTCAAAAAAAAATTTTCTTTTAGGATTTTTCGAGTTTTTGAACTTGCATCGTTAAAACCGTCATAACTTTCGTAATTTGACACATAAATTCAAATCTGAGTGTACCGTTGGAAATACCCAATCGGTGAAAAAAAAGTAAATTTGCTAAAATTAAAAAAAATATATTAAAAAAAAGAAAACCACTTTTTTATCCACTGTTTATTCAACGTGTGATTACAAGCCAAACGAATGCGCCAGTTTGTTAACTTTCGAATGGGATATCAGGGAAAGTTTTACAATTGAAATCGGTGGAGAAAACTCAGTATGAATACGTAGGTGAGGGGGTCAACGTTTTTGGCGTTAGATGATGTTTTCGGATGTTTTCATTTTTTCAAATTTTGGAAATTGAATGAACCAAATTACCTATTTTATCTTCTACTTTTGGTTTACTAAAAGTTTTCAAAATGGCCCATGCATTTTGTTGCAATTTGTCTTCTTCTGCATTAGGTGAACGACTGAGATAAACGGTGGATAGACATACTTTTAACGGCACCCTCAGGTTTGAATTTACGTACGAAATTAAGGGGATTTTAGAAACGTTCAGTCGCGTTTGTTTTCAGCTCGGTAAATATTCAGCCATTCGGAGGTTGTACGCTTCAAATATTTGTTGATTTCGAAACAAATCATGCGAAAATCGGAGCGTTTTAATATTATTTTTAGTATTATTTTATTTTTTCTTTGCAATGAGATCCGAAATTTGAAAAACGCACGCGATATGAGAATCACGCGCAGAATGGAATGTGATCGTAAAGATAAAAATCAAGCATCAATTACTCTCCACAACAAACATTTCAAGCGTAAAATGTATTGATTATCGCGGCCAGCAATAAGCGAAATAGGTGAAATCGTTTAGGACCCATAAAAGAACCAATCATCAAATAATTAGCAGCAACGATCGAGTAAAACAATTACCAACCGACCCTAACGTTTCAACTTTCATTCCTCAGCTACGTAGATAAGATTTCCTTCCAGAAGAGATATTCTGCTTTTTTCGTCACCCGCAAGTTCAACTTTGCCAACGCTTCACGTCGGGCCATTGTTGGAAACTCGACTCTTCACATACGGCGGTTTCAGTATCCTTCGAATTCCCAGTTTTGAACTGTTCTAACTCGAGCAAGTTCTCGGTCGTACTGGAAATTGAAAGGAGAACGGCGCGACGTTCAACTTCCCTTTCGGCGCCGCAGCCAAACTCGCGAACGGCCTCGAGCCAGTAACAGCCCCAGAACTTACTGTCAGAGTTCGAGTCCCTTTCTATGGCCTGCCGCCGCCAAACACCTCAAAAGCCTTTTCGAACTTGAACGCCATTTAACCACTAATCCTCCACAGACCCAACTCCAGTCGACAACCGAGTCCGTCGCTTTGACATATGACAACATGGCGCGAAGGAATGCCACCGGTTCCAAATTGAGATATTTTGACTCCTAATTGAACAATGCTGTGTTTCAAGGGGAAAATAACAACTTTGTGTTGGTGACTGACAAATGAAATGATTTGGGAGAGAATTCATGAATCGGTAGATTATTTGAGGAAGGATTCGCAGAAGACTACTGTCAACCAGCGATTTTAGACCAAATGATTTATCACATGCAAGGAAAGAGGAAGGGATTGGACAGTGATGAAGAAGCTCTAGGGTTATCCCTCGATCATCATGAAATTTTGAGCATTGCACCAAATGAAAGTTTCCATTCACTAGAACTGTATTTTTATTTTTTTTTTTAATTTGAACATACCTTGTTTAATTGTTTTATCTAGTAATTGCAAGTTCGTCCAAAGCTTTTTTTTACGTTTCATTTCCACGAATTTCTAATAGAAAACAAAAAAAATTCACCACTCTTTTCCTCCCCGTTTTTTCTTGAGGTTTTCCTTTCACGTTTCCATGCTCCCTGATTTTCCAAGTGAAAGAACGTGAATAAATTAATGAATAAATAATTTATTCCATATAGTATTACAAAAATTAAAGTTGCTCTGTACTTATACATAGCAATATACCTCAAACCAAGGACTGGATAGTCCTGAGCGGTTTGAGAGAGTTCACTCTCCATGAAGTTTAACAACTCAAAATTGTATCACTTTTGTTTGTTATAAATTAAGGAAATAACTCATGATTGAAAGGTAATAAAGTATACAAAGAGAATAAATTAAACGCGCGCGTATAGCCAGCAAAAATACAAATTTTGATCCAAATTTAGCTCAGCAAAACTCTAATAAATTTTTTTTAAAACTGGACAGTTTTTTGATTTGGTTGATATACTCTTACGATAGGAAACGCTTCAAACTCATCGAAAAATCGAGACTCAGCTCGAAATTAAAGGTAGATTTATTCCTGAAACCCCCTAGTATATTAGTTTCTTAGCCGTTCGAAAGCGTAGCATTTTTCTTCACAGTTAATCTTCAGGTATATCATTATTCTAATGCCGACTCCGACGACGAGCGCTCCTAACCGCCGTATAATCATTTGTTAACTTATTAGATTCAACTGACTAAATGCGCAACTAGTTTGCAAAACATGAGCAACGCCGCTCGTGATTCATATGACATTTAACACGCTTTATCGCAAATAATCGCAACACTCCCGTCACGAACTAGCTGCATGAGTCGGGAGTGAAAAAGTCAAGAAGAAAAAAAGTCAAATGCGAAATAAAGCCGGCGAGAAGTGGAAATTTGTATTACTAAGTTTTTATTAAGTAATACGCACAAGAGAAGAGGGAAATCTCGACTAGAAAAAAGTGCTAAAAGGGAAATAACAGCGGAGGCTGACAAGGTTTCCAGACATGAAACTCGGAAAGCGAGGAAAAACAGGAGGAAAAGAACTGGCTATTCATTAAAAATAAATGCGGCCATGAGATGGGCTCGTCGGAGAGCAGGTAAATGAGAGGTCGTTCTGGGAACGCAGGGGCCAAGTAAAAACCTTGTCGACTACACCGGCACCTCTTAACAACAACCCCGTCTCTATACAAACCACGGTTTAATACAGAAAGAACACACAGCTCTCTCAACGCAGGATACAAGGAACTGAAAGCGCCGGCGGTTTTCTTTTTATTTAATTACAACGAATAAAAATCCCTTTCTGCTCGAGGCGAATCCTCGGTCTCGACGGTTTTGGAAAACGGCAGGAAAACGCTTTTCTTTCGAGATGCGTTTGGCACCGACCGAGGATTGGGGGAAGAATTCGGGAAATGCCTTCGAAGAAATAATAAAACGCGGGGGCGGGAGTTGGGCCAACTCCGAAATCTTTGGCGGCCTTGGCCATCTCAAACATCCGGCACTGGAAAGTTTAGCAATCCTTCACGCGCCGGTGCCTTTTTGTTAAGGATGAAATTAAAATCGACCCATTTTCCATTCTAAGAATCAGAAAATTCAACAGAAACATCGATCTTCGATGGGAATAACTTGAGATTAATTTTCTACAACTGCTAATCCATTTTTATACCGGATATCTTTCGAGGCACAAAAAGATATTTAGTTTTTCGGATTTTTGCCTTTGAAGGAGAAATTTTTTTGAACCAAACAAGTGTTATCAAAGAAGAATTTTCGGAAAATAAAGAGCAACTGCATTTTGTAAATTGGGGCTATGGAAACCTTTATAGTTTGAAATAATACCGACATTTAAGATTAGTTTCACTAAAAAAAACCTCAGGGGGACAAAATTTTTTCAAGATCTAAAAGGATTTTCTGCCTCGGGAAACGGACCTGAAAGAAAACTTGACAACTCTTGTGAATTCTACAGGCCAACATCCTGAAACATTAGTTCCATGTGGGAATTTAGCTGTAACCAAAACTGGGCTAGAACTATGAGCTGAGGAAATGGTAACGAGCTAAACTAAATCGCAATCAAGCCTAATTACGTACTGCAGCAGAAACTCCCTTGTAATCTCGAAATGCGACAATGCCCTCTGCATATCTGACTTAGGATTGAGCCGAATTTGCGAAATCAGAACAGACACGAAGCTATAGAGCTATCAGCGGATTACTCCGAGGATTAATTGCTGAAAGGACAAGGCGAATGCGGCTAATTCGAATGAAACAACTTCGTACACGGGAGTGCATATCTAGATGTAACACTGGATTGAATCGATATCGAATTAATGGGTCGATTTTGTAGAAACCAAGTTGAATTGGAGAATGCGCCTGATCGAGGATCTTTAGAGGTACAGCATTAAATTATAATTAGAGCGTCTTGGTAAATTAAATATAGTAACACGAATAAGAATTCGGCAATACACAGCCTTGCCCCTACGAATCGACTTAAAATTGCCAATAGGTGGCAACTTTGAGCTCCCTTTGTTGCCTAGTACGCCCTTCCGCCTCAATCCATAGTTGTTTAGCGAGGGTAGGCAACATCGCAATTATGCAGACCCGCCTAATTTCGTTACCGCTACTATAGAAGCAGTGCTCCATTGTCCACAACAAACGGGAATACGCGTTTGATTTCTACCTTTCAACGGTCGATTGATCGGATCGAGGGGCGACAAAAGCTCTCCGATTCGGCTCAATTTTCGTCCCACCCGTTGACCCTAAAAAGATCTCAGTAGAAAAAGACAGAGAAAAAGGAAAATATTACCTTACTAAGCTAACAGATACGCCCTTTGATCTAGAAGACTCGGAAAGCGATATTTATTTAATATGGCTGCCTTTGGACCTGACGACGCATGGGTTAAAGCAGCAATGAAGAACGTGCTCAGTCACAATGACAATCAGATTTGAGATAATAGAAGAAGCAAAGCTCCCACCCAGGCCACCCTGAGTGGGTATGACCGAGGACTAGGCCGACCTTCTCGGTTAACAGTCACGTTGGGTCACGCGAGGGCGAAGAAAAGAGTTTCAGCCGACAGCAACTCTGATATTTCCTTCCTTTCGTTTTGTGAGTAGGCGCTTCCGACATATTGCTAGGCTACCATATACTAGAAATTGCCGATAAAAGAAATCCGATGGCGATTCCGTTAAAGAACGCA
The DNA here is from genome assembly GCA_037159825.1 of Tupiocoris notatus. Lineage (NCBI taxonomy): Eukaryota > Metazoa > Arthropoda > Insecta > Hemiptera > Miridae > Tupiocoris > Tupiocoris notatus. Next base: position 120,800 of record JASJUZ010000625.1, on the reverse strand, counting down.
AAAAACACAACTATATTTCACGTAGGTACTTTGGAAAAGACTAATTCCCCCCCCCTGCCCTTGAAATTGAGGTAGCAATTTGTCTAAAGAATTGAGCCTTCGACAGACCAAGCATGATTCAGGTATTAATGGAAGTGTCAGAATTCAAATATTAAAGTTTCCTCAGAAAAGTACGGCGGACGGATAGAATTTTTGATTGGATATTCGGATTCTGTGTCCTTTTAAACGTAAAACATCGAATTTTGAGTAGAGGTTAGGCAAGTATTTTTTCTTGGGTGATTACAATGGTTTATAATTGAATAATAACAAAAAATTTAAATTGAAAAAAAAGGCGAAAGTATTCCGACAAATTTACGTCATCTCACTAGGATTAACGTGATACCAACAAATAACATTATTTATTGGATTAATTATTAAAATTGAGGTGGAGGGAAATTGAGCGACCCTTGGGTGTAATTTATCACTACCACAGCGGTTTCGCCAAAATGTACTCGATAAGAAGTGGTAGCAGAGCAGTGTTCGATTCTCGTGTTCAGTTCAACTTGCGCCCGCATAGGATTTCTTTGTCAAAATTAGATTCAGTAAAATTATAAAGACAATCTACAATACATCACCATCCCTTGGGTCAACTAATTGAATAATCATCATGCTTATTTGTATCTTCAGAACGTTCCCAAGCCAAAATCCTGCTTCCCCGAATTCCCCATTTAAAATGCGGGAACCAACATATTTTTGTAGTTGGAGAGATGTTTTTCTCGTCTTCGATAGAGGTCATGGTCGATTCTAGCTATGTTCGAGACCGGGAAGCATTCCGAGGCTCGAGGGCATCTTTGGAATTAAATGCGTAGGACGAACCCTCCGCCGACCTGGCTCATCTCATTCTCCACTTGAGCCGGACAGTCGAACGGACCGAGCTTAACATTTTCGAGGGTCGACATTTTGGAAATAATATTTGTCCCGATCTGATCGTGTTTCATTGAGGAGAAGTATTTTAGCAGGATGCGAATGGTAGATTCTTAGAGTGAAAATGAGCTTAGCGAACGTACAAGCAAATTATTTAGCGGACAATGATCAGCATAAGTTCATACGTTATTCAAGTAAATTACAGCAATAAAACCTATAATTGCAACAAAGGCCAAAAAACTCAGCTCTGAAGATGCCCAAACGTATCAAGAAGTCACCGAACTCAAGCAGAAATAACAAATCCATCCGTCGAAAGTTACCAAAGTGACAGGAGCTGGAAGTAGTCTCAGCTGGAAATGCAAGTCATTCCTTGTCATCGGCAAATCGTTTGCAAATAACGCATCACGTTAATATGCAGAATCAATGCGGTCGATAATTTGTTACACGAAGTGGTCGATAGCATGCTGAATTTGTATGACTCAGAAGAACCGAGGAGCTTTGTTCGACGGGAAAAAGTAGCACAAAAAAGTAACGACGTGCGAACAGGGGAATTCACCGCCTGGAGCGCTAAGTAGCAAAACGCCACAAGATGACAGAGCATGATGGGATGGTTAAATTTGCATAAGTTCGCCTCGAATGGAAGGTTCGTAAGACGGAGCAAGAACGTAACTAAACAGTCATTGTCTGGCGTTTTCAGAGCCGAACAACCAACGCTTCGAGACGTCCAATAAGAGAAGCAACTGAGGTGGGCTCGGAGCACGTCAAGTACGCCCTGTCAGCTAAGTTGACATCCCTGACTCGCAATTCTTACAACATACTTTTTACGACCAGTCATTCAAATTAAGGTTCGTGGAGAATCGCTGTAGGGCTTTTCTAGAGCATAATATTTGGTATTGAATATTGGTAAACCATTTAAGCACAAGACCAAACCGAAACTGATTTATTCGAGAATACATTTGGAGAACTGGAATACAGTTGGAGGACTGATCGCCTTCGAAAAATAGGAGCGGATTGGGATACAGGGAGATGCCTCTGGTAAGGTGCTCCAGTCAATTTTGAAAATATAGGATCTGAATGCAGCAGCAGGTGATATCACTACACACCAAAGAGCCTGAAGCCAAAGATCCATACTGCGTCGTTTTGCTTGAAGAAGTTCCTTAAAACACCATGCCAAACTGTCCTAGTCATTTTTTTTTTTTTTTTTTTTTTTTTGTTCTTCGCATTATGCCTTATTTTTTAGTACGTTGGAGCAATCTCTTTCCTCAAAAGAGGTGGAAACTGTTGGCAGCTAAACATGAAGCGTTTTGCCCATTTGAAATTGAGCATGGCTAAACCCGTTCTGGATTTTTGTATTGCGGCGTGCCAAGCATCCCAAGTACGGATGCTCTTTATTTTCCTTGAGAATAAATTCAGCAATTCAGCTGCTTTTGCACAGCTTTCTGCTTGATGATGGTGCGGATTACTGGGTTCAATACGAAAACCGAAACACTTCATAATCTTACTGAATTATGACTCGTTGGAAATGCTAATTCAAGTCTGAGTGTGCCCTCAACCCCATGCACAGTTAAACTGAAGAACAGTTTCCAAAGGGATCCGTACAGACGCCATTAACCAGCATAAATTCATGATCCAAGCGACCATCTGGTTCAGGCTCTTGAAACCCAAACTGTCAGTGGGAAAATCAAGTGGAAGTTTAGTCAAAAATTGGATAGCTTCCATTCGAAGGGTGAGTTGCAAGCGTTTATTATGCGCTCAATGAAGCTTTAGCATTTGACCCTGAGGAAGTAGAATGTAATCCATTTTCAAGTACACCAAGCTAACTATCAAACACTGAGAATTTCAAGAGCTGGTGTAAGTGCATACCCTCGATTTCAGCAATTATTTATACCAGACAGCCGGAGATTCTCTACTCATATCAACAATTTGATAACCGATATTTTGAACGACCAATCTCATTTTTGTCTACGTCCATGAAATCAGCCGAGAGAAGGACAATATTTACTCAAGCAGGGCTAGCAACCTCTAATCATCACACTGAGAAAACGTCTGAGAAATGGCCAAGAAAACGCAAAGTTGCAGGGTACTGAAATCGCCAAACAAATGGAAACGCATAATACAAGTGCAAAACTTAAAAAATCATGCCAACACAACGAAGAAGGAATCGGAAGGATCAGCAGCTGGCATACTAGCACGTTCTTACCCTCGAAAAATCATGGCAAAGGATCGTTTTCTTTCAGAAGTCATTTGTGTTTGGGTTTTAATCGGAATCGTCGCAGCAACTCGTCATTTCCGTTCTCTCCAATTCTCTGTGAGCCTAAGAGGTAAAAACTATATTCGACCCAGCATGAATTCCCAACGCGTACCAAGAATATCAGTCCGAGTATTCCAGTAGGTATCGAATGTTTTTGAACAAAAGGACTCGTCGGTGTCTCGTAGGTCGTCATATTTGCACAGCATTCGAAGGAGCTTGTCAACGTGTCCGACCTGCTCTCTTATCGATGTGAAACACGACGTGGCCGTTGTCATCGACCTGTATAGACCGGGGCCGTGCACAGGCCTTCAATCAAATGGCACCCAACGGGAAGACCGTTCCCATTAATTTGGAAGCTGAAACTGATGGACGACCTTAGGTTACACGACGCCCTTTCTAGGGCTGCGAGTCGTGGAAATTAAACTTTTCTAACGTCCAAATTGTGGGGCGTTTTCGTTCGCTACCGCTAATTGGACTAATTGGAGGGGCTATTTAGTTTTGTACGGTTCGAATCTGCATTTGTACGACCGACCAATTATGAGGTCGACTCGAGTAGTTCAGAAGTTGCCCTACGGCTGAACCTGATTTCCAATACAATCTGAAATTCGCTGGCTCCGACGGAATTGAAGCCAACGAAATGTGGAGCTAGACAACTTCAACGATGGTAAAATTTTGCCGCTGACTGGAAACTTTTTGGTACCTTTTAATTCTATTAGTAGGCGTTCGCCGTTTTCACACTGATTTTGACTCCACAACAAACGAACTGAATAAAAAAAAAAATTTTATATGGTCCGATTTCGAAACCTTACTTACCTAGTGTCATATTCGACAATCTAACGGTTCTCCATCTCGAAATTGATGGATTAACCCGACCGTACTTCGCTGAAGATCCCATCCCATCCCATAGAGGTCAGAATCATTTTCGTGAGCCGTGAAACTGACTTGTTAAGCGAAAATTTTCAATTTACGTCGACATCACTGCCAAAGCCACCGCCTTTTCTAGTGTCGTCGGCGAAGTATAACGAACTTATTTAAAACCAACATTTTCCCTCCTCGGAGGGTTTTACGTGAATAAAAATTTTCCCCAGACTTCGGCCTCATCCATCATCTCGAAACGGGAACAAGTGCCACTAAATTAACTCGAGACCCAACATAAAGATTTATGAAGGCGTTTGGAGGCGAATTCGGATTTTCGCTTGACTCGTGACACTGTACCAGGTTGTTTTGGAAAATACGACTTACCACCACAGCAATAGCTAGCCATAGCCATGCGCGCACCTTTTTTCCTGGGACGACAAGTATTGTTAACTTCCAAATGATTTTACCCATACGGATCTCAACTGAGGAAAATCATTTAAGGCAAGGCTGAAAGATTTTCCCTCGAAATTCTCATTCCTCGGATCAATAAATCAAAATTCGAGGGCTGGTTGGAACATTTTTTTTCCTTTTTAGTGATTATAATACTAAACCAAAATTGCTTTTTATGTCCGAGGACCCGACTGCAGCTGGCGTTAGTCGTCGCAGATCTAATTGTCCAGCGGAAGGGCCAATTAATAACCGGCTAGCGTCCATTAGTATACATTGAAGTCAGATGAGTCGACATCAACCAAGGATTGCCTAGAGCTTAGCCGGAGAAGGCCGACGGGTTTGTGGTACATAAAAAGAAACAATCCCCAGCACGAAGAGACCATATGGAGTGCCAACCAGCTGCAGTCTTCTCCCACTCCAGTTTCTCGCGTTTTTACTTCGAACCTCGCACATGTGCCTTATGGTGTCGCTTACACCTTGCATCCCGAGACGACTTCTATCTTATCTGTATTTCTAATGCCCCACAAGAGAAGACAAGTACGGATCGCTCCATTACAAACGTTGAGTGCTCATTTTTGAAAAACATTCACACTCCCCTCGACTGAAATTCGCGTTAGCGGTTCCGGTGACGTTTATCTCGAACATCAAGAACCCAAACGAGCCTTTGGGTGTAATCAATCTTTTTCACCCGATGAAAGAATCCCTCTCGTTTCCACATGATTCCACTTTCGAAGATGTTCAACAGAACAAGAGTTTATCGATGAGGTTACAACAGTTCCACGACCATCAATCATTCCTATCTGGGAAAGAAGCGGCGAAAAAATTACGTCCTCCTCTGATTCACGTTTGCGATTTGTAAGCAAGCGTATATTTACATGGATCAAAAGGGAAGGCGGAAATGAGTCAGAAGGAGGAATTTGTATAGCGAGGGAGACCAACGATTCAGATGGATTCCCCGCGATGCTCTAGAACGAGTTAAGATGTTTATACGGCGTTAGTTCCTTGAAGCGAAAAATTTTCATGTAAGCTTAGGGAATATAAGCTTTATCTCAAATCGTTGATATCCGTAGTATCAAATTTTCGTTGTAAGTCTCTCAATGATTTTTACAGTTTAAAGCTTTTTTCGTTTTTATAGTTTTCCATGGTATAATAGCTATTTAAATGAGGTTTGAATCTCGAACGATCGTTTAGGGAATATTAGTTTACGAATGATCTATCAGGAAGACGAGAGGATTTGTACTAAAAAAATTTAAAATGCTGGCGACCTTTTACGGAGTAGACAAAATTAGCCCTAAAAATAGACAACGGAAGCTCTTTACCACCATCAATGACCGACATACGGCGTCAGAGCTTTTCAATAACGTTCGTACATAATCAATTTAGAATGAAAAATATCTAACTTTATTCGAATTAAAAAATCAGACTTTCATTGAAGTTTAGTTATAATCAGTAAAAAATATTTTAAAGCTTTTGCAGTTGAAAAAATTGACAATTACTATACTTTCATTTGATCGATCGAGTTATTTCATTTATATGATTTTTTTCTGTACGTTTTTCCTATGAGAATTCTTTTCTAGCTATTATTTCCAAGCTAAGATACAAAGGCGCGGGTTGCGAGTCGTAGGCGTCGCTCTATGCAAGAGAAATGAACGGATGAATCATACGTCCGCCTCCGTTTCATATGTGGCATATCAACGCAATCTGAATCCGAATGCTTATAAGATCTTACGACACTCGACCAGAATTATCGAATATAGCACCGCCAGAGCGAATTTGTACAGTCGCCAGTGTTTTCAAAATAATCTGAATTCCAAGGTTACCCGGTTCAATATTTGCGGCAATTTTGACGATATTTCACGTTATGAGAGGTATAAAAATATTATTTTACACCATTGGTTATTTTAATAAAATTTTCGGGGACTATAGAATTGTAAATATTGACAATATTTCATGTTTAGAGAGAGATGAAAAATAAACAGTATTTCCATAATATTAAGTAGGTATAGTAGATTGTATTTTAATAGCATTATAGTTACTTTTGGAATTTTAGTGTGATAATTTTGACGATGGACGAAAATAGACGATAGACACGAGTAACGTATTTTGTAGTTTTATGAAATAGTATTCACTCAATATGCTTAGAGCACAGTGTTTATAGAATTTTTGGGTGAGGTGATTTTGACGATATTTAATTTATTAAGAGGTATGAAACCGTATTTTTACATAATAAGTTTAGTACATAGTATTATGATAGAACTTATAGCATTTTTGGGGATTAGGGATCGTAAATATTGACAATATTTCGTATTATGACAGATATAAAGATATTATTTACACAATAGGTATAGTACGTTGTAGATTTAAGGCATAAAATGTTTGCATTAAATAAAATCTATAGAATTGATAGTGTTCACCGGTTTATTATAATAATAGTAGCCTTATTAGGTGTTCGCAGTATCAAAATCATTAACAGTTTTATTTTGGATTAAAACGTTTAGAGCGTAGATAGGATTAATAGAATTTCATAGGTTTTACACCAAGTATTTATAGCAATAATTCTTCAGGTTTTTATTCAAAAAGTTTATTTTACATAATATTCGCACTTTATACATAGCATTCACATGATACAGATTACAGTACATGATATCGATACAGTCACTTCGGAAACTCAAAAACAGCTTCGCCATTATTTTCACTCGCGGTTTTCCTAGCAAACTTGTTTTTCCTGTAACGATAACCTTTAGCGTCGACTGGTTGTTTCGCACTTCGAAGTTACTTGCGTACAAGGAACAGGTGCGTTGTACACCTGTACGGCCTAACTGCTTGAACAATGCCGGAAAGTGGTGTGGAGCTATATCAATAACAAAGGACTTCTCCAATACAGGTACTCGGTTGATTTACGGAGGGTAATTAAATCCCAGTTGTGCCGTATACTTAAGGAAGTTGCTGAAGTATACCTCGCGTGCGTTGAGAAGTCGTAATGGCTGACTTGGGAACTGGAATTTAACAACTTCGCGCACGCGCAATGGGAAAGTTGTGACTTAAAGTTTCCCCTCCGAGCAACAATTGACAGCGGCTCCCACGTGGCACGAAGTCGCGGCTAGCCCGTAGCAATAATAGTAAATAATTTAAAAAATAAAGAAATGAAATTGAGAAAAACAACAACATTATTTCACGGAAAGATGAAGACATTTATTACCAGCTACATTCTGGTATATTCACATATTCGTACTTGTACAGAAAATATCGAAGGTGGAAGTTACATTAGACGGCCCCGATGGTTTTAGAGAAACGGTACCATTATTATTTTTACACGCAAATATCCGACTGACAATCAAATATTACCGAAAAACGGAGAAAGCTAGGGCGGCAGAAAATACGCAGGAGAGATGATACTTGTCTCTCCCGTTTTTTACGTAGTTACATCACTGGGAAAAACAGAGTGAACTCCCTGCGGAGAGCACAATGGCGGAAAAATCTTTTCCCCCGGGTATTCGCTTATCTGACTGGCCCACTTATACAACTTTTGAAAAAGACGATACCAAAGCGAAAGGCGTAATGTTCTGAAGACATCTACACCGCGAAAGGCGCGAGGGTTGAAGACTTATCTGTACGAGAAGAACGCGTCCTTCTTATCGAATACACTAGTTCAACTTCGACACGGTAACCTACGTCGAGACAAGAACTATCGAATTATGCAGGGTGAATAATGTGTCAAATTTTTCTCTCGGCATTGAAAGATCAGATATTAATATTGAAATAAAAACGTTATCTCACCGAGTTTGTCCTTGTGTCTATGATCATTGTGTCTATGATTCCATTTTGACTATTTTTATTTTGAACCTTTTAAAATCGCGGTGTGAAGGAAAGTTAATATTTATTTCCGATTGTTAGGGATGCCTCCAAGTGAATAGAACTTTTCCGTTTATTTCAAGTTTTACGTGAAGAGGTCACGACGTGTCATTTTTTCGATTTGGACAGAGGTTATTTCCGTTTTTTGTTTAGGAAAGACTATTAACAATAAACGCGTTCATTTCTCTAGAAGAATTTAGAATTTTAGAAGTATAGAAGTATATCTGATATTTTTTTAAACATATTTGGGCATTCAAGGTCTGGAAATGTTTCTCTTGTGCGCCAAACAATGCTTGACTTAGATCAGTGGGTTCACACACCGGACTTCCGCATTATTCGCATAATACATCGAGCTGTTTTCTATTTTTATAAATAGCCTCTGTTGTCCAAAACATATCTGATGGGTACCAGCTGTTCCTAACGTTTGTTTCTAAATTTTCTTCCACTGTAAATTCCCTAATGAAACAGCCGCACTTCTAAAAACGCCTCCAACCTTTTAAACGATCGGTCCGTTGAAAACTGATTTTTCGGAGTTATTTCCAAAAACGCGGGCAATTTATTATCCACCGCTGTTCTGTTTGATGATGGCCGAGAATAACGCCTTTGACAGCGTACCGTTGAGAACGGCAAGGCAATCTGTTCCAAGTTTATTTTTCCACGTCAAGTGGCCTTTAATGAAAGGTCATCCTCCGCAAGCCTGGCGTGGAAGAATCAACCCTCAACCCCTAACTGCTCTCTCGTAACCCTTTTCGTCGCCTTCCTAATTTTCCCAGTTCTCATCAGTGGATTTTTTTCCAGAAATCTTTTCCCGTTCTCCTCTACCGGGCAATTTATCAATTATTGTTAGAGCATTAACTCCGTTCGGGCATCAATTAATCATGTTTGATTGGCTGTTTGATTTCCCCTCGATCGAAATAGCTTTCGCCAGTCATGAAGCTAATTTACTTCCAAGTTTCTATCAGAGCAGATCGATTGCTGATCGGGAAACGAACTCTTAATAGTTCGAGTAATGAAAACTACCTTATCGTAATTTTAAAAACAATAAATCTTTTCAAGAATAATACATTCTCCAATAATTCTACATGCGCAGAAAATAATTCGTGTTGAATCTAGCAAAACGTCATACATCTCAGAAAACGTTGAATTTCTTCGACTAAAAACGAACGCGGACGTTTGTGAAATCCCAACCTAGCCCAATTATTATCAGCTCGATCGACTCGACGGACGAAAACGCCAGATTGAAAGGAAATTTAGACCTTCGGAAGCAAAGGATTGCGCTGAAATTTTTTTCAAAGCTCCGGTCGAAAAAGCGGTTCGGCTCCATTGAAAGCGACAAAGATCTTGAACGAGCACAGACAGAGAATTTCCTCCGTTTTTCAAACCACCTTTTGATCAAGGGGCAGCTTTTGAAAAAAAAACCCAATTACCGACTAAAGCCTTGACTTTTTTTTTTGGCGAGGAAGAGTATTTTTTCTCTCCTTTTCACCGGGTATAATTCACCCTTAAATAAACTGCCGGTCTAATACTTCCGGTCGGGTGACCGCGGAATTGACTGCAAAAAGAAAACGAGGAAGAGTTCGAAAAGAGAAGGTACACGTGAAAATCCGGATATGGTTGGGAGGAAAAGGCGGCGTAAAGGAGCAAGATACGGGCTTGGCTTTTCGTCTATTTTTTCAACATTCCTTAACCAGTTCCTCGTAAACGGAACGAGAACTGTAACGCGCAAGACGGAGGAATAGAAGATAAGAAGGAATAGATGAAGAGAAAGGTGGGAATTTTTCCCTTTTCCAACGGCGGAAAGACGCCGAATCAAAAGAGATAGGAGGAGAGAAAAAAGAAAAATTGTAGAAAAAAGAGGGACATTTTTCTTACCGAACAGGTTTTTAAAGGTTCGCCCAACCGAACCAACCTGGCCGGTCGTTTTTTATCCCTTTCTTCCAATCTTATCCTAACTCCGCCCTCGAAAAGCGAATCATGCACCCTTTTCCGTTGGCGAATGTTCAACGCGAATTTAAAAATAAAATCAATCTCTATTTTTTTTTTCTAGACGGATTAATTAGAGGACGGATTGATTTTTCTGAAACTGAATTGATAGGAGTATTGAAAACTGAATGGAGGATTAATTTGAGATTGAGATAGAGGAGAAAAAATAGATTATTTAATCGACCAATGAAAGAAGAACCAACTGGGAGAAGAGACTGTTTCACAATTGAACTGAGAATTTAATTTGAAAATTTAGGATCCGATTGGAAATTCGTTGAAAACCTGAGTACTACAAGGAATGAATAGAGAACTGAGATGGATTGGAAAATGCACCGATCGTTGAATTGAGTTTACAAATCAGTTCAATAACTGAAGTCTGGATTGAAACTAATTTGTGAAGTATAATGATAATTCAATACAGAATTTGCTTGACTTCTGGATTAGGAGTATCCAAAAATTTTCTGGAGACAGAATCGGGAATTAAATTTTTCCAAAGAACTTTTCGAATAGGACGATTTTATCCGGCTATATTTTATTGAATCCATTCTCCATCAAGTTTGAGTTATTGGCCGCGTAATACGGTATCGAAGCGGATTATTGTTTTAAACCGATTCGACTCGCAAGTTTCAATTCGAAACATTATGGAATCGCAACAGCTTTAGTCGAATAGAGGCGACCGATGATGAGTTTATAACTTGATGAACTTCCCCGAGTTGATGAAGGAACGTGGGCCGACGGCCTAGTTGGCGGCCATTTCGCTACGGAAGACGTGATGCTCGAAGTTGTTAGTTTATGTCTCCAAAGGGTTTCAACCTCTCGGGATCGTATCTGTTATCGTCGGCCCTTCAACCCCCGAGTTTGCCATACCACGAACGAAAGGCATTTGCCAAATGTTTTGACTCCGTTTTGATTCACTTGGCGATATTAGATTCGCCATAGAGATTCAAAGGAGAGAAATTGTAAAATTCTGCACACTTCAATGCGCGCTTCAATTCTGCGCGCTTAATACAACATCTAGTTGGCACGATCACTTGTTAGCAATGTATTATACATAATATTATACGTAATATGTATATATATATTTTTTGAAGCGGTGTCGCAGAATATATGATATTATAATTTGTAATTGGGCTTGTCCCGTATATGTTAATAAATAAATAAATAAATAAATAAATAAATCTAGTTGGAAAAAAAAAAAAAAAAAAAAAAAACTTTAAAATTTCCTGCCAATAGCTACGTTTTTTTTCTCAACGAATCCACAAACTCGAGGCTAAAGGCTTTTTTGTGAATGAACAGCGACCATCAAAGGCGTAGGTTACTTGTAAAACCGACTTGATTGTACAAGTGTGTAAAAGAAACGGCCCGGGGCAGTCTACATTTGATATTCCCGTTCTGATGGAGATGAGAACCCGGCAATGGCGTTCCCCCGAGCGAAGGCCGTTTGATCTGCCGTTTCTGATATGACAAGAAGACAACGGTAGTGGAACTCGTGCCATCCTATGGGTAGCTTGAACGTTTTGGTTTGGACAGATGCGATCATCCCGACCTACGCTCATATTCATCCGCTTCACCATCAACCGGCCGAAATTGCCTTTGTCTTTCTCCGAACGTCGATTTATTCCGTTTCCTGTGCGGTTGAATTTAATCCCCCCTATTTAATCCCCTTTGATCAGCGAAGCGATTACTCAACGTTGAATTACAAGATATATCACACTAGAGTGGAAAAATCGACTGAAAAACGTTTCGCCAAATCGGCCAAACTGTCGGCACGCGAGGGCTTGTTTGTACGATTATTTCATATGGCTTTATATCGGTAAATTGTCGATTGCGATGCACAATGATGTCAAAGGGACCTGTTTGAATTCGGGAATTCCTGGGATTCCTAATTCCTCATGCGAGAAATGCGTACTAATGACGTCCTCTGACCGCATTCATAATGAAGCGAAAACCCTTCTCAAGTTATAAGCTGGAACCTTTACAAACCGCTAATTTTCGCGAAGAGCTCTTGAAAGACTGCTACAGAAATTAGCGGCAAAATGGAAGAAAAACAAGCAATCGAGTAAGAACATAAACAGTAGAAAAAATAACACAGAAATGAATGGAAAATTCAACTAAAAATATATTTTGTAAAAGTAAAGAAAAAATTAATATAACCAGCACAATAGGGAACCTGAAAGTACAGATAATTTTATCAAAATACCTACAGCGCCTAAGCAAAACAATAACATAAAATAATTAAAATTAAAAATTTACTTATGACAAAAGTGGAGCAATAAATACTTTAAAGCTTAACAAATTAATACCAATAAATGAATAATGACAACAAAAATAAATTAAATGAAAGACTAACTTAGACTTGATAACCGCATAATACAGAACCTAATTAATTTCTAAAAAGAAGAAGAAATTAAAAATATTCAAGAGGGGTACAGAGAATTTATTATTGGAAGATACTTTTGGGAGTATCTCAAAATTGATTATAAAAAGTATCTCTGGATTCGTTTAAAAAAAAAAACAACGCATTTCAGCAGTCAGTAGTCTCTTGAAAATTAAATTAAATTAATTTCCAGTAGTGGAGAGCAAATGGAAAACAGAATAATTTGCAGCGAAAATGGAGAATAAATATTCATCGATGAAATGCAAAAAAATTGCATGAATAAAAGAAATGTCTTCAAAAGACAGGAATTTTACAGTCATTTGCGGTATCACAACTGAACCTTTCAAGAAACAACAAAAGGATCACCTGTCAATTAGAAGCATAAATTGTCGCAAGAAAAAACGAAGAAAAAAAATTGGAGAAAATGAACCACTCGCTGAAGGTTTCGTTTTTAATTAAGGCCCAAGCTAGTTAGAAGTTGGCGATTCTTTAATTCACTTATTTCAGGAGCTGAAGCTTTGCAAACCGGACGGCGTAACTTGTTTGCAACTTCGAAAATCGTATACCTTGGGCGAAGTTTGGGAATAAATTACTTCTATTAGCTATATCCTTGCGAGAGAATTCTATTCGGTGGCTCCGATGCGGAATTCGTAGAGGCACGTTAGTCGGATTACGAGGTCTACACTGTTCCATCATTGAGCGAATAATGAGCACGAGATAATTCATGTGCCATTTCAACGAGGATAAATACTCCTGGTTCCTATTTTTGCGTAAGGATATCAAATATTCTGGAGATACGATTGAGTATTGTGATGAACAAACCGAAGATCTTACAATTAAACAAATTGCGAACAAAGAGCGCCATTTTTGTCCCTTAAGGTACGACTGCGACGTAGGTGTCAATAATTTCGAACAATTGGAACAATGACTCGCTTTCCACGCAGCGGTCGCAAGGGTCGCAATTATTCAATAAAAACCTCCTGTTCGCCTTCTCAACTCGCGTTTCCCGTGGTTTCCTCACGAACATCTCTTTCCGTAAGTGGTTTCGAGCACGCAGACTTACTCTGCGTGATTTTCCTAGGTCCTCACCCCAGCGTGAATTATCAGGCTCTAATTTCGCCGATTATTCGAAATTGCGCGTTTAATTAACATTAGCAAATTCATTTGCATATGTAAAATGCTGACTGAGTGAAGTCTTGAATTTCTAATGACTGACTCAAGGTATTGAAATTTGAAGGTATGAACGAGTTAAGATTTTTCATCAAAATCGCACACCGTACTTCCGGTTTATTCTCGAGCGTTTTCATATTTTTGGATCTTGTAGTGAGTGAAATCTAATTTTCAAAATTTATTTTCGCAAATAAATTTACAATAATTTTGGGGAATGCTCCAGTAGTATTTTTGTAGTCTTAAATGTCTTCATTTTATCATTGGCCATGGAAAGACCGTGGAAGTAATGTCAGATACACACCCCTTCATTCATCAACTGCTCATTCATTAGCTATATTTAAGTAGGATCAATCCCAAAGTTATTTACCGGGAATACTAACAACTCTACGAATTTTCCCAAGGCTTCTCATAGAGCCGACTTTCTTCATCAAACGAAATGAGCTTTTAGTTATACGGTTCGCTCTTTCATTAGGAGACCTCCGATTTCGTCAATTAACCCTCTCTTCCCTCGCTAGCCTGAATTCGTTATTAGAAATAATCGCTAGAGGTATTTGGCCGCTTCTCGGAACAGGAGGCGAACATAATTTAAAAGCGATTCCCTCTTTCGATATTGTCAATTTTTTCAGCTTCAATAAAATAGGCCACTTTTCACGGGAATATAATTAAAGCGGAATAATTAAAGCGGAAGCGATTTTCCGCCGAGCTGTTCAAATCGGCATTATGCAAATTCAGTATTGCAGTTATTTTAATTATTCGCCGAACGGAATAGGAACTTCGCTTTTAGCTGACTACGCCTGCTCTCGTTTCTAATGTACAAACTTCGGAGGGGAAAAAAACTTTTGGCGGAACCGTCTAAGAAAAACCTTACGGTTCTTCGCCGAATGAGATGTAAACTGTCTTAACCGCCAGTGAAACCCAGTTAACCCAGTCTTTACCGTCACAACGAGCAACTCCTGTTCTGAATTTATGCGGGGGCAAGAAGCTGAACAACGAGCGGTTATGGAACTCGGGGTCGAGCTGAGATGTGTAGTTCTTTCAAAATGAGACCTCCATGAGACCTCAGGGTAAAGCTCATCCTTCAGGCCTGCCAACGCCAGCGGAATAGATGAATAAATTTTTACCGCTTCCACTCGTCGTAACTCATCCCGCGGGCTGCGCTTTTGCTAGGGCGACCATTGCTTCCTCCTCCCTCGCCACCTTTCATCATCCCGTGCCCCGGAGCGCTTTTATTCTCGATCCCTCGTGTGTAATGATTATAATAGGTATTCATATCTTTTCTACCTATTGAATGCGAAGCAAAACGGATGCAACAAGCGATACAATAGGCTCCGGGCGATATAATTTTCTTTTTTATTTTCTGTGAGGTTTATTTTCTTGCCATGTTACACGCGTCATAACAGGGGTTCACTTGCACGTGCGACTCAATTCAACAAAGGTACGAGCGGGAGTTTATAGGATTCAACCACGAGTGAACGGCCAAGTCGACCCACACAGAACAACCAATATTTCCACACCTAAATTTTCAAAAAATAATAGCCAAATGATTCATAAATATAATAGAAATAAAATAGTTAAATAAGGTCGAAATAAAATGAATATACGAAGGTGAAGATTGATGAAAAAAAAAACAATATATAAATAATAAATATAAATAAATATAAAATAAATATAATAAATACCATAAAAAGCATGGTATCACATCATGGAACCATAAAGACAATAATAGTATTTAAATATTGAGAAAAAATTGAAAGAAAACGCGCTTAACACAACAAACAATTAATGAACCGACAAAAATTTTATGTCTTCAAATATCCGAAATGAATGCAATTAATGGTACGAAGTAGTAAATAAAGGTAATCGAAAAATATTTAACAAATATTATATACACGATAATACATATTTTTGCATATCGTTTGCACATAACTATACCACAGAAATATTTGGCAAGATGGTATAACTCGATCATTTGAGGGGTTATAAAAATCGTTCTATACTCGTTGGACAGTTCGTCAAACACTCTATTTAGCTGTATCGTTCGGCAATGAATTTCACTTTAAATTAAGTAATTTTGGCAATAATAGAAATATTTTAAATTACGATAGTTGCCGAAGGCTCGCTCCTGTTTACCAATATGTTCGTAGGGAGTTCTGATTAGGTACTAGAGTAAGTGGATAGTCTACCGTCTACCCTAACCGTAATAAATGCAATGGAATAATTAACCACTCTACAATCATTTGCAGCGTTTTATTATTTATTAGTGGTAAAATGAAGGGTTTAAATAACAAAATTAGGTCAATACTATACAAGAAATACATTTTGAGCTGAGTAACTAAATCAGGAGCAAATTCCATGACACCGATAATAAATTGAAAATAAATAGTAATAAATTGAGTAATTGGATCAAGCTATATTTCATTACATAGAGCGTATTTCTTTGTCGACAGAGCTTTACTAGTGAAACCTCAGGTCAATGAGAGGAGGAAAAAGTTACAACTGCATGGAAATGATGCGATTCAAGAGGACATATTATGAAACCCACAACGCGTCATCTCGACAGATCCTCGACTCTAATGATTGCGATAATACTGAGCTAACAAGCCGGCGGTAAACTCCCGAAAATCGAATGACAGCTACTCAATACTGGCTTTTCAAGGGATCATTGTCTGTCAAAGGTTGACATTTGCGCCCTTCGCGGTAGAAAAGGGAGACATCACAAACCACTCCAAGGATATCAATTTGACAACGGGATGAAGGTAATCATTGTGGAATACATTGATTAAAATAGCCTTCAACAAGTAAGCCTAATGGAACTGTACTTATTGCGATAAAAAATAACAATCATCATTTTGTCGAATATCATAAGGACAACGTAAGTATGATGAAGCTCTTGTACCAACGGCTTTGAAGCTTTTTCCTCAACTGTGTCCCCTTCAATAATAAATAGACTCAGAAAGTGTTTCTCGCTTTGAAAACTCTTTTCTTTATACTAGAAAGATGAATTTCTCATCAGAACAAGCGCAAATAAGAGTTGAATGACAGGGCAATATAAATATTTGCGTCTTTACAAAAGCTTTGAACCTTCAGGAAAGGAGAGAAAGATTTCGATTTTCCCCTTTGAAAGGAGAGTTCAGTAAATGTGACAGAATGAAATGAAATAAATATTTCAATGGCAAATATTTCGACAGCGAATTACAAAGCAGAACTGCAACTAAGAAATCAAGCACTTGAATGAACGAACAAGTACAAGTTCACAGATGCAAAAATTACAACCCTCTTTCTGAAGTTTACGGTTTGAAAAAAAAATCCGTGCAAACGCTCATTTTAACCGTTTTCTCCGTCGATTTAAACACAAATAAAATGGCATATTTTACAGGAGCAAACTAAATACAATTTTTCCGCTTTTTTTATAATAGATAGAAAAAACGTGGATGCAGCTTCGTTCGTAATTATTTTCATATAATTGTTCAGTTATTTTCAAAAATAAAAAATAAACTATCTCACAATTCTCTTCAGTTTCTGCAATTATTTTTATAAATTTTTCAAAAACTCCGTAAGTATAAGAATCAAAAAGTTGAAAAGCGACATGAAAATAGCACCAATACGTTCAGAAAGGCAGAAGGCGCTCTTTTACAATCGAAAAGATGTCATCATTCAACGGACGTGATTGGATATTGGAACGAGAGACAAAAATATTTGTAGCGATTCAAAGGAATCGCTGATTGGGCTGGAGAGGAAAAATCCGCGCCGTATAGAGACCGAAAGGGATGAATCGGAAGGAAATTAAAGCAATCCCGTATCAAGATATAGAAAAATAACGACGAGGGAAGCGTAGTGATTAAACGAGACAAAACGAAATATAATAACCGGGTCCATTTTCTGAGAATAACTGGTTCATTTTACGAAGGAGATGACCGTGTTTTCTCTACTAATACTCAACATAACATTGACAAACGCTCATTCGATGTTTGATCAGAGGCGACCGAGTTGATATTTGACAGACAGTTTTAATAAAAAATTCGAGTTGTCAATGTACCGTCTTTTTCAGGTCGAAATTACGCGTATTAGTGGACAGAAATTAATTTCCGGGAACGAAAGCAGTTCGAATAGAGTTGAATACCAAAGTGAACAAATATTGGAACGATCGATTTTGGAATATAAACAGATGACTGAGGTATGATAGTAAAACTTTTTTTCTCTCGCTATTTTTATTTATTTTTTATTTTTTATAGCAATATCTAATTAATTATGATGCGTAAGATATTTCTTTTTGTAAATTTTTTTTTTATTCTATTGGCGTTAAATTATTATGAATTTTTTTAAAAAACATCTTAACTATAAAATAAAAGTACAACAAACCCATTTCAGAAAAAATCTTTATAAAAAACAAGCATAATACGTACCAAAAAAAAAAATGTTCATACCATATCCATTAAATATAAAAGATTGCTACAAGCAAAGGATAAAATATACAAGTAAAATATCTTTAGTTACTGGTCGCAAGTCTGAATTGGAAAAGGCGCTAGAAGAAAAATATTAGTATATTAACTGTTTCATCGGTTGAAATACTGTAGTCCAGTCCACGTAAAGACAAAATTGCATCAGTTACTTTATGAATGTTGTAAAATTTCGAACACTGCAATACAGGAAAACATTCGGAAACGGATTTACCCCGCTGTAAATCTGAAATACCTGCCTCCGGCGTAAATACCGGCAACGGCTCGCAATATATGGGGCAATTTCGAAAAATACTGTAACACAGGAAAAGCATTTTCCCCGCACGAAGAGCGATGACAGTTCAGAGAGCAAGTTTTACACAACGTGCGTCAAGGTCTGTAGGTAATGAATATTCGTTTTACAGCGCGGACAGAAACAATGTACAACGTTCCCTGAAAAGCTTCACCGTAGAAAATTCGGAAGGGTATTTCTTTCAAAATCGCTCGCGAGTAAATTATTCCGCTAATTGGGAAAAAAATCTTTCAGCATCGCGAAAATGAGAGAGACACCAAAAAGTTATTTTTCCTACGTCCGAAAAACTCGTTGCGCCAGCTTTCTAGTTTAATCCAAATTTAACGAAAAATGTAAAAGGAGAACGAATCGAAGAATGAAACATCGGAAAAACTTCTCCGAGGGCAAAAGACGATACAGGTTTTTATAATCGTCTCCAGCCAAGGGAAAACGGTCGATCAGAAAGAATTATACGAATTGAAAGAGCTTGCTTCACTCGGGCGAAATATCGAACCTCAGCTTCAGCATAATGTTGTCTAAATATCAAAACATGTTTACGAAACCTAATGTGAATATTTTCTCTCTATTCTGAAAGAAAATACGTCAACACCAGCATGAACTTCAAAACACATAGACTTTTCACCACCAGACAGGACGCCACCTAAACATACACTTGATAAAACGTGAAAAGTTGAAGAAAAAAAAAAGAAATTTTCAGGAGTTGAAAATTTGAATTTTTCTGTTGGGTATTAGGACAACTTCATTGAACATAAACTTGAAAAAATAAACAAAATTAATGAAAACGCTAAGTAAGAGACATAAAAACTGAACAACGAAACCAGATTGGCATTTAAGCAATCTGTAGCGACGTAAATCGTAACAGTAAAATAAAGCCCCTGGTCTTTCTGACCACCATCAATTTCGAAGGAGACATACAACAGTCTAAAAAGCAGCGATATAAGGTAAATCACTACGATCAATATTTGAAGCGTCTTCAAAGATGGGGAAAAAATGGACAAAATACGACATCCTTTCGGAATTTATTACACAACCTTTGTCATTATCACAAAATTTCAGTTTACATTCACCCACATTTTAAAAACCCCTAAACTTACCTACGTTACAGAATGAAAATTTTCAGACCTCAGAGGACGAATAATTGTTTTGAAAATATAACCCGGCGTTCGAGCGAATATCGACCATAATTTTCATAAATACTCGACCCTAAATCAAAACCATTGTAGGACCATCGTGATAAACCATTTTATTTAACGTCATGTCGATGATTAAATCTTGACAGTTGACACACCGTTCGAAAGACAGTCGTGACGGGTTACTTCCTGCCGTATTTATATTCCAACACACAACAGCTGTACTGTACACGATTTTGCATAATTTCACGGGCTTTTGCTCCAAGTTGCAAAGGCAGCCGTTGAACGAAGGCCAATCGTAGACAATAAAAATCAACCGCGAGCTTGGATTTATTCAAACCATTTCCTACATCGGATTTATTTACGATGTGAATAATACTTCAAATCGATAAATTACGATAGTAAACAAATTCGGGAATTGCCAAAATTAACGCATCTTCGAGCTTCAACGGAGGGGATGGTTCAAAACCGCCAGGATCAGAGTTCATTAGCAGCGCCTCTTTAGCCCAAGGGACAGAGACCCTGCATACGAACAAGGACTCGCAACCCATTAGGCGTGGCCCAAGACGAAGGTGTTAAGGATCAGTCTCTAAGCATAGGATCCTCAACCGACGAGGGGTTAGATTTCCTGTCTCTGAAGAGCTTGGAAACTCAGGGAAGTGCTCTGGCCTGGAGTCAAGAATAGCTTTCTGCTCACGTTCCGCAGATGTGGATACTGGCGGGTAAACTGTTGGGAAGGGAAGCGACGAATTGGAAGAGGGACCCTCGATGAGACAATAATGATGTATGGGACGAACTCGATTTATTAATGACATTATTACATAATCGAGATTAATTAGACGTCTAGCCTGACGCCGCGTTTAAAAAAAGGTAATTAGACTTAAATAATCATGAAAATTATTTTGAGCGGTCTTATTGCATTGAAAATTGAAGTGAAAAGGCCCTTTTTATAACTCAGTTTGAGTCTGGATCTATACGAAATGCTGCAATGCGATCAGTTTTTGATTTCTCCTTCGGCGATGGAGTCAGTTAAAAAAATTGACAGTTACAGGAAATTGGTAACTCACATCTAAATATGAATTTTTTTTTTAATTGAAAAAAAAAATTATTTAAAGAAAAGTGGCATTTGAAGTTAGAAGTCCATTTTCAACTGAGCATTTTATAGTTGAAACTATTGAAAAATATTCGTTTCACAGCTCAAGACGTCGCGAAAGCAGTAAAAAGTTCGATAACAAATATTAATACACAGAAAAATTATTTTCCTACTGCCTCGAAACAGTTTGCGAAATTTCATAACGAATAACAGAAAATGCTATCATGTTCACTCATCTTGCATAGCAGATTCAAAATTCTAACTATATCACGCTGCTATTGAGTTTCTAAGGGCAAATACACATAAAGAAATAGTTGAAGGAAATAAGACCTCCAGCTAGTCGACGTTCCCTCGTCTTGCGAAGCAATTCAAGACCCATTGCAACACTGGCCCTTCACGCGAGTACTTCGCCCCTTCGACAATCTTTCTGCTCACGTTTTGAAACGAATCGTTCCTCCTCAACGAGTAATGAGTGGACTTAGGAATCGATTCAGAAAAGGGGTCGTCACCGACTCGAAAAACTCACGTTTCTGTTGGCTCTATCCTACCAATAAGTGGGGATATAAAGCGGAGGGTCGAACGTGGATAACGTGGAACGGAGAAGGCGGAAATAGGGGTGAAAACGACCAAAGAACAAATAAAAATCCACCATAGAGTTTTGCTAGTTGATTGTAAAGTGGTTATTATCAAGCATTTACAGAAAAATAAGCCAAACTTTATTATTAGGCTGCTACAAAAAAAGTCAATATATTCCAAGAAAAAAATTAGAATAAGGAGTACATCAATTTCAAGTTCAGAATGAAGTATTGAAGAGATTAAAAAAATAATTTCCATCGGCGGAACTTAATCGCAATTACTATGTGAAATTCGATATCAACGTCGAATGAGTTACGAAAATGCAAACGACGAATTCAATTCTATTTCCCTCGCAAAAATGTGAGAATGGAGCTCATTCTACATGATAATCGAGGACGACGAATGTTCAAAATTGTTCTCACGTACTTTGAGTGGATTCTCTCCTCGACAGGCGATACGAGTTGGCCAAACTAATGTGAACCTTCTAAAATCCGAGAGTTTTTTTTCCCCAGCAAATAGAAGATGAAGTCATTCCAACTCGTAACATGTACTATTATCACGTTAGCGGGTGATAATTTATTCGCTTCGTTTCATGAGCAAGACGAGAGTCACATTTTTCCTTGCAATTACGTATTTCGTGTATTGTTTTTGCCAAAAATAAAGTACAGAATAACTCAAATAGTTTCGCACGAAAATTAAGGCGTAGAGAGACTAATAAGCCTAATTGAGCCAAACTTGAAGAACTGAATAATAAACAAATGGATCGTTTCTTTCAAAACGCGAAAAGGATGTCCGGAACGAGTCCAATCAAAGGGCAATAAATCAATAAATTAATTCCACCGTTTCCGCTCAATTTGATAAGACAGGGGAAAAATCGGACTGAATGAGAAGCGATGAGAGAGGAGAAAATGAGTCATTAAAAGGATCCGACCAATTACCCGTAAAGGCTGGGAAACGGACGACCTATTTTTCGAGATTGTGGGGCCGGAAAATGGAGGGGAAAATTGCCAACCAGAGCGACAGAAGTTCAAAGAAATCAGGCAGATTTTTTATCGTTACTCGGGTGAAACAATATCCAGTTTTGAAGGGAATCGTTCTTTTTTTTTTAAATAATTGGTGTTTTTACAAAACGAAAACTTGCAGATGCGCCATAAAATATGAACTGCGAAAGGAAGAATCATTTCGGGTAGAAATTCGGATGAAGTCGATGCTCTAAAACACATTGATGTTCGAACAATTATTTCTAGAACAGTGCACCAAAAACGAAGGGAGAAAACCATTTTTCCACGAACGCGACGGGAAATAACTTCCGCTCGAAGTTAGGATAGGGACGAAACGGATCACGAATTCAGTAACATGTGTTCCGGTATGTCCGATCGCTTGCAGACCCTCGGAGAAAATCTAATACCCGGGAAAACGGGGAAAACGCCGAAAGGCTGTCTCGAGGGCGGTAAAAGAGGCTGTTGACCTCCCCCGCTTCCTTCCAAGTTCGAGCTGGAACTTTGTTAAACCAGCGCCGAAGGGGTCCTAAGGGCACAACGCTGTCGACAGAACAAAGCTACACGGAGCCGATCCAATAACCAATAAGGACGAGCCTGAGTACATCAGACTGATCCTTGGACGACTTAAAACGATCCAGGCTCGATCGCGTTAAACTTGAACTAGTCCACGTCGGATGTCAATAAAAGTGATAATTGAACAGAACGTAGAAGCAATCTCAAGTCGTAACGAGCGTCGAATTGTCGAATTATTGTGAGGAGTAATCGTATCATTTTGAGAACTAACGGAAGTAATGCACGTTTTACAAGATATGTCAACAGCGTTTCAGAATCTGTATGTGGATTATTTATAGGAGTAGAGAAAAATTGTCATTAAAAATATAAAGTATAATATCTCAGGAAGAGACCAAGTAATGGTAATTGACATGTTTCAATTCAAATGAAGTATTTGTACTGGTCAAGTGTCCATTTAGGTACAAGTTATTGTCAAGTCTTTATTAAAGTACAGGTATTTTTCAAATCTCTATCCGAGTACAATTATCTGTCAAGATTTTATTCAAGTACAAGTATCTATCGAGTCTCTCTTTAAGTAAAATTAATAGTCAAGTCGCTTTCAAGTACAACTACCTGTCAAGTATAAATTCATGTACAAGTACTTGCATTTAAAGTACAAGTCTCTATTCAAGTATGAGTATTAGTCAAGTCTCTATCCAAAAACAACTACCTGTCCATTATCTATTCAAGAAAAATAACTTGTCAAGTCTCTATGCAAAGACAAGTACATGAAGAGTCTATATTCAAGTACATTCTTGATCCTGATATTGATCTATGCTCGATTATGCAAAGATAAACTGTTGAATATCTATAACACTGTTCACTTTATTTACATTTTTTTTCGGAAAAAAGGAAAGAAAACATGTGCGCCCATATATTACATTACCTAACGTTCTGTCTTGTTAGTATTTTTTCCCATCTCGCAGAATCCAAGATCTGACATTCACTCGTTACGTGAGATGTTATCTTTCTCATTTTACGTGCCTATCGATATGTGAGCTACAGTGCGGTTCGTATGGAGGTTAAAGAGCGCTCCCTTAAAACCGACGTAACTACCTCGCTCCCCGGATAAAAGGAGGGACGTCGAAACAGGGAAACCTCCAGACGAAGCCGTCGGGTCTGGAGCGGATAAAGACCGGAGTACGGGTTCGGGGGATACTTTTGGGGTGATGCGGAGAAGGAAGGGCCTTTATAACAGAAGGGCTGAACCGAAGGCTTCCCCCACCAGTCCATGATTCTCTGTTCCATGGCACTCTGCAACCTCCACAACCGACCGGAGTTGATCGATACTCGAAACTTCGCTAAATATCACGTTTGTCTGCGTACGACCCTTTCGCCGCATTTCCTCGAAGCGGCGAAGAAATCTTTTGGAATCCGGATAAATAATGGAAACAAAAAGGTCAATGGCAAACCGTTTCGATGACACTCATCGCGACCAAATTAATAACCCGGCTTCTTAATTCGAAACACGAGAGAAAAGAAACTCAGCAAATAATTCCACTCAATAACAGGCCGTTTTAGAAATGTTAGCGAATAACTTGGTTTAAATTTCTTTTTTCTCCTAAAATATCCAAACAATGATGACGAACAGAACGGATTTTGAACCGTAAAAACAAATGGCGCGCACCTCCGCCGAAACTGAGCTGGATTTGTATCTCTTCGCAGATCGTTGTTTGGACAGAGCGGAAATTAAATCCCCATCGCAGGGAGGGACAGTAAATTTCCAAAATCCAACGACGAATCTCACGCTCCTCGCTTGGATTGAGATTCTAGCTCAGTGCCTAGTTTCCGCTCGAGCTATCAGTCGGAAGATCTGCTTCCATCGAAAGCTTGAAAAGTTTATGGCGGAGAGTGGAATTTTCATAACTTTCCACTTCTATCAGACGTGGTAACAAAGGCAGCGATTTTCGAATAAAACGTATAAAAGACGTATAAAAACTACTAAATTCCTCATAATAACAATATTAATGAAAAAACTAATTAAAAACTGGTATGACTGCAACGAAAACTAAAGGTGAAGGTGAAGGTTGAAGGTGAAGGTGAAGGTTGAAGGTGAAGGTTGAAGGCGAAGGTTGAAGGTGAAGGTTGAAGGTGAAGGTTGAAGGTGAAGGTTGAAGGTGAAGGTTGAAGGTGAAGGTTGAAGGTGAAGGTTGAAGGTGAAGGTTGAAGGTGAAGGTTGAAGGTGAAGGTTGAAGGTGAAGGTTGAAGGTGAAGGTTGAAGGTGAAGGTTGAAGGTGAAGGTTGAAGGTGAAGGTTGAAGGTGAAGGTTGAAGGTGAAGGTTGAAGGTGAAGGTTGAAGGTGAAGGTTGAAGGTGAAGGTTGAAGGTGAAGGTTGAAGGTGAAGGTTGAAGGTGAAGGTTGAAGGTGAAGGTTGAAGGTGAAGGTTGAAGGTGAAGGTTGAAGGTGAAGGTTGAAGGTGAAGGTTGAAGGTGAAGGTTGAAGGTGAAGGTTGAAGGTGAAGGTTGAAGGTGAAGGTTTAAGGTGAAGGTTGAAGGTGAAGGTGAAGGTTGAAGGTGAAGGTTGAAGGTGAAGGTTGAAGGTGAAGGTTGAAGGTGAAGGTTGAAGGTGAAGGTTGAAGGTGAATGTTGAAGGTGGAGGTTGAAGATGAAGTTTGAATGGTGAAGGTTGAAGGTGGAGGTTGAAGATGAAGTTTGAATGGTGAAGTTTTGGTGGGTGCGTAATATTATGGGAACCACTCATTTCAGTTGTAATAGTAGCTCTAGAATAGCATGATTGCTATGCGACGGGTTCTTCGCCAAACTAAAAGGCGCGACGTTGTCGCATGCCGGTCAATAAGTGATTAGGGGCCGTCTGTCAAGGAAAGGCCTCCGTAATGACTTTCGCGTCTTGAAAGTTCGCTCTGTCCCTTTTCAGCCGTCTGGGCGAAATGCTTTTGTCAAAATTAATTTTTAATTCCAACTTCAAGCTCCTTTTTAACGGTTCGTCCCTGTCAAAATTTCGACCAGCGGCGATTAATTTTTCACCGCTCCTCTAATTTTACGATGACTGAAAGTCGTGTCGAACTTGCGGTTAAAGTGTGGCGTTAATTAATTATTACCCGCGCTACTCATCTTCGCTCCAATTTTTTTTTGGCGAAAATAATTCCCGAGGTTAATTTCAATTTCGTACATAAAACAGAAATTTTATGGTCACGAGAACTCCCCAGTTATATGTAGAATCTGATTTTTAAAATAAATAAAGATACTATCCATAACTTTAAGAAGTCAAATCTATATTTAGAAGGAATAATTTTAAAAAAGCAGAGCTGGCTTCAACAAACTTCCTATCACACGCAGCGCGTCTCTCAATAAATACTCTCATTTTCGATCCATTCGATGGAACGAAAGTTCGATTCAATTCCCCAATAGACTCTCGAGTTTGATTTACCCTTATTCTGTAGGGCGCTTTTGATCGACAGGCGAACGGCTACATCCTTTTCAATTATTTCCGAAAATGTTCGGCTCGTGGGAAATCTGTCGTAGCAACGTCGCTGTCTTGTCTTCCGTTCGCATCAACTACGGCCCGTCCTAAATCTCGCGGCGCGGATTAATTCTTAATCGCGAGACACCGCCTTTACCTCCAATGTTCAGTTTGGTTTATTCAACTGTCGAAATTCGTGGAATTGTTAACGCTTGTAATGTTGACATGGGAACATTTGCTTAATCCTTGATTAATATTGACTGATACTAAATCACTCTCTGTCAGATTCGATCAACGGCTAGGTTTGAAATTTTGGTGCAAGCCGCTTGTGGAGACATTATAAGAACGTTAGTCCTTCCCTCATCCAAAACTCCCGTAACGAATAAACAATTATCATAAATGAAACGGAAAATAAGGTTACCGTAGAAAAAAAGCCTATGTCCTTCCCTCAACAACGATCAGCAAAAACTAAAGGGAACGATCTTTGAACCTATCCATGATCGAGGTCTCATGATCAGCTAAAATTTCACGGAACGCTAAGCCTTCGAACTACAGCCGAGAGGAATGTATAAAGAATGATAAACGCAAGTAATAATAGATAAGCGCCACTTTTCCAATTCTAAGGATTCGGTAATTATTGACGCAGGCCAAGCGGAAAGTGATCCTAATCCTTTTTAGAGCTGTTGGTCTGTACGAAAGCTTTCAACAGCTTTGCGAGGAAATTCTGTACCGAAAACTCGTCCGACCTACTTAAAATTTACAGTACTTTCCCTCGATTATGCTCGTTTTATACACTGACATTAAAGGAATCGAATTAAACTTGAATCATCTAGTTTCTGATACGAGACGTCAAATTCGAAATATTTAACTCTCGACAGTACGAAAACTGTCAATTTCCCTATCTGTGAGGTGATGGCCGAGGTAAATACAGCGTTTCAATCGCATTTTCGCGAGAACTGTGATCCGCGCATTGCATAATGTGTTCCTCGCATACCGTTCGCTCGAATTACTCGCTCTCCGAATTTCTGGTATGTGTAAGGAATCTGATAAATGCCGAATAACGTCCTGGATAGGGAAGCAAGCTAATCGTCAATCAAAGTTGGTAAAACGTTTTCGCACAGGGGAAACGTTGCATAGAAAATGGCGTCGCAAAAGTGCCAAGATAGAGGGGAGGTTCGTCGAAAATTTAACCCTGTTTAGCCGCCGGGTGTATTCCACTGGTTCCATTAAGCTATGTGGAAAATGAAACACGAGCAGAGCTACGCGTGCTGACGCTAGTTGCCGACAAGGGTTATCGGGTTAAGGTTTATTTAACCTCCGCCCACTGAATACACATTCGGTACAAACTACGGGAGCTGAGTTAAAGAGCGGACTTGACAATCTCCACCGAGCACTTAACGCTTCAACAGCTTTCGAGTTTATCCAGCGCGCCGAATAACAAATTTGAAATATTTAATTCAAAAAGGAATAAACAAATTATATAAAAAATGAGGGAATTGATAAATCTCTGGCATTTATACGAATTATGATGAAAAAGGGATCAAGAGAGAGACTAGGGACAGCAAAAAAAATCGTCTGACTACCTTAAACTTGGAAATTTTTTTTACGATATTGAGTATGAAAATCACCATAAAAAAATATTGAGATATTGAATATTGAAATCACCATAAAATTAGATCGATCACACCATCATCACATCAAACTCAGCTAAGGTCGTCGAATCGCAGACTAGTCAAATTTATTCCATCACACGAAATCACAGCTGAACGCTCTTACTATCACAACAATGTTCTCAGAATTTTGATGAATCAACTCTTTTTTGCATTTTCCAATCGGACGTTTTGCCACGTATTTCGGCAACCAAAGAAATTCGAGAAAAAACTGATAGTGCTGGAGGACGATGACAAGTGTCAAAATAAAGAAAAAGCCATTCCTCATCGACGTGACAACGATCGATGGCGGTGCGAAATGTCATCGCCAACTTCGGTTGAACTTTTCACATCAGATAGTAGATAAGAGGACAACAATTAATCAATTAGTTTGACCGGAAAGGGTCGTCGGGTAGGAATAAAATTAAATGTAACTTGCTCCGAAAGAGAAAAGTTTTCCGGTCATTTTTCTCTTTTCCACGGACAGTCCTCTCAGCGCTTTCTCTCAGGCTAACAGCCAGATCTCGCACTCCCTCGTGCTATTAAGGGCTGCGGGGACGATGAGGGGTAAAAGAGGAACATTTGTCTTCACCGCTGGAAAACTCGGTCTGGAAGATTTCAAGTGATTTACACTCGAAAAGAGTAAAAGTCCAGAGTGGAAATACAGTCGTCCTCCGTATCTTATTATTTTCGCCATTTAAACTATCTTTCACGTCTGGTGCAACGGATTAAATCACGCCGGGAATCGCAGACTCGCGACCTAGATTTTTTCAAAACGGACGAGTCGACATAAAACACCGAGGGTTTTCTTCGGCAACTTTGAATCCACTTGCACTACAGTGTCGGTGTTTGGCCCACTGCCAAAGATGTGGAGGAGATTGCGCGAAAAAAAATTGAACAAACGATGGACTTTGCAGATAAACATTGAAAAAAAGCAGAAGCTAATAAAAACTCGCCGCTTGAAAATTATTTTACTGAAAATTATTTTGCGAGAACAATTCGATATTAGAGGAGTGAGAGATTTTATAATGAATTGTCTAAGTTAAGAGAATTGTTTCCCCACAAGGAGTAGGAAACGGAGGTTCTCGAATGGCTCCTGTGTATCTGTACAACTTTGTGGCCCTAAAAAGGACCCAAGTCGCACAAGGGCCCTTTTTAGGGCCACAAAATAAGTCACGCATCTTTAGAGCATTGCGCGCACTTCTAGCCAAGTTGATTCGCGCATCAAATAGAAATTTAGACACACTACTGGTCAAAATATGTAATAAATTCTCAACAAAAACTGCAAAAAGCGGATAGTCCTCCGAAAATAGAGATTAGATGAAATTTAGCATACTTTCCACAGAGAATTTTTAATTATAGAAGAATTGGCAATATTAAACTAGTAAGACTACCAAATGTAATCTGATCCTCTTGGTTGGGATCTATTGCTCATATTTACAAATTACGATTTTTTTTAATAGCAATAATTATGCTTTATTACAAGAGCATGAATTATCAGCCAGTCCACCACTATTGAACCTAAAATTAACTACACTGTCAACGCAGATATTTTAGCCTTTAAAAGATTTTGTTGATATTTTATTGATGATCCCTAATATTTGAAAAGAAGTTCATTAGGGAATGTATGTAATAATATTTTTGATGGGAATATTTTTGGTTCTCTAGGTACATTGAATTACTTTTGCAGTTTTTTTTTCTTTTTTGGCTAATAAATTAAATTATAAAGAGCGAATTCTTCACGAGTTGAGTGTGTTTCGTTCTAGTCCCGGGTTCATTTTAATTTTTTAGAAAAGCCTTATGCTCAACTCGGGTATCGAAACCATCTTACAAACTGGCTGATCTTCTTTTAAATATTTCCGCGACGAAAAGTTCAAGAATGAAACATAGTTATTCGTATTTTTCCAAAGGTACTTTGCAAACTCGGAAACTTGCGGCTAGCCGGAAACCGAGAGGAAATAAAGAAAATACGACCAGACGGTAGATCAATAACAACTTCTCGAATCCAGTTCCGCTTTCTCTGAGGGCCGGATTTATTCAAACGTCGAAGGGAGAATAATGGGAATCCTTTCTAGTTGAAGGCTATTAGATTCTTTTTCGAACTTGTATCGCATTCCATCTCAAGTTGAACGAGAAAAGTTATTATTGAAACCGATAGGAAAGAAAAATCCGTCTGTTGTCGTATAGCGCAGCTGATAACGTTAAAAAATTTCGCATCTTAAATGATAAGATTTTTTAAGGCGATAAGAGAAAATTATAACTCACCTGATTGTTTCAGTTGGAGCAGTTGATGAAAATCACTGATGCTGGACCATGTTGAACAGGAACCACTGGTAACACAAAATCCTGTTTTTTGTTTTCTGGTTTGTTGTCGAAGCCGAGCGGGCGATCGGCTCCCGCTGAGAACGAAAAACCAACGCGACAACGATCGAAGGAAGGGAAAAAATACCGGCAAAACGACCGAAACCACCGACGGTTTATAAACAACGGGAAAAAAGTCGAACACGATTTTCTCACTATCACCGAGTTTACCGTCGCGGATAAACAACCCGACTTTTTGAAGTCGCACGCGAAGAAGGTAGGGAGAACGGACGAACCCTCGTACGAGGTTTCACAAGATGGCCGCCGTCTGAAGCCCAATATTCGATTGGCAAGGAGGGTGGTCGCGTGAGGCGGGAGCTGCCCTCGCTAGCGCTGCGAGCGGTGATAAACGAACTATCGCTTCTTGAATGGTAATGTAGTTCGCGCAAGCTCAAAGAGCCCACTGTTTATAGAGCCAAGGAGGTAATGAAGATGAGCGGAGATGGCATCGCACGTTCTGCTCTAAAGGTCGTCCTAGCGGGCAGAAGGGGAGCTGCGTTGGAACACGCCTAGTTTGTTCCAGTTTGGACTCTAGCCATTCGACAGCGTTTAGGGCAAAATCGCCCCGTTTTTATTTGATTGAATCAAAATTAATAACGAATGAACGATATAATAAAATAACTAAATAAATGCTGATTGAATAAAATTAATTTATTTAAAGGAAATGAATATTTATAGAGAGATAAAGCATTCGAGACAGTTTTTTCATATAGATTAGATTTCTGATTTTAGGCGATCTTAGGGCTGGGTGGGGATGTTGTGACTTAAAACGAAAAAATAGGTTTTAGGGTCTGTTTGCTTCGACTAATTGATTTTCGTTCGTTGTTTTTTTTTTTTTTTTTTTTTTTTTTTTTTATCGCGTCATTTTTAACTGGCGATTTGTTTTCATTTATTATTAAGGAATTTTCGACCATTCATCTTTGGTGGCATCTCTTAGTATCTTTTGGTCCTGAAAATTGTCGTGGGAAAGAACTGAGTTTCCTAAAAATGTCGGCCCCTTTTTGGTCATTTCCCATTTTTTTAATCCATAATTCCCCCCTCCGTTTCCAGAGGGTCCTAAATAATAATTGCATTTTGCTTCGCTGTACTTTGTAATTTTTAAAGTTACCACATCGAACCCTTGCGAACTAGTTTTTCTAAATTATTATAACTAATTTTGCCACCAACTTCAGTCATGATTTTTAAAATATCTATTAGTGTTCTTTTACTCTTTTCTCGCTAGCATTATAGACTAATCTATTGGTATCCATCCAGGTACGTCAGATGAGGTCTTCTTGGAAACGAAGTGTCGAGAGAATAGGAATGCGCCGTCGTAAATCGAATACCCAACTACTTTTAGAGCGATAGGTCTTAACAACTTTCCGAAGTTCGAAAAAGTAGAAACCTCGTCCCGCGACTTCTTTACCTCGGAACGTAAATTCGCTTCTTTACTGACCCGCCGACATTCTCGTCTAAGTTTCGACCGTTTTGCACTAAAAACTCGACGGAGAAAACGGCCAAGAAAGTTTTTACCGCACAGGTTGGGCGAAACTCGAGGAACTATTCTTTATCGCTGAATTTTAGTAATTCACTGCCAATCTTGTGAACGGAATTCCCTCAGCAGTTTTCTTCGTAGAAACGTCAAGTTCGGGGAGAGCGTTATTGGAAGGTATAAGTTGCCGTTACTACAAAGTTTCCAGTTTGAGGAAAATGAATCAACAAGGAACGATCAAAAATTTACCAATGACCATCTATGAGAACCATAGATCACACAGTACTTCCAAGTTTGAGTCGGTAGGTAACAGGTGTAACCAATTATAAAATCAACAAAGTCGCACAAAGGCCACATCGTTATTAACCAACAACTTTTACCGACAAACTAGCCAGGAGACATAGAAATAGAAAAACGCACTAATTAAGTTATTAATGCGGAACACACAGTACAACTGCGATCGCCTGTTATGAAACGAATGAACCGATGGACCAACTTGCAAATTGCAATGGACCAACGTGCAACAATTGGAAAGAAAATCAACAATTCGTTATGTACAAAATTTATTACACAGTTCAGCAATTGAGATTTCGGGTGTATTCGTTCCGCGTCAATTGAGGTGTCATCGAGCGAACCTGCAAAATATTCGTACATTTATTAAAACTCTGATACTCGTTTGAAAAGGTAAAGAAAAGGTTAAATGTGTAAAATTCGTAGCAGAAACTAAAAAAAAAAAAAAAAAGAAGCCATATCACAGCTCTTGGAGAAATTAATCCGCAAATAATCGACTCACTGGAGTTATTGTTTCTGCAAGTTACGTGCGACTGAGGATGGCCCTTGAAGAACCTTCCTTGACAGTCTCATCTGTCCGGACACAGGGTCGAGTCCGAAATATTTCACTTGAATTTCAGCCCCAACATCTAAACCCAGTACTCTCGCATCGCTAACCCTTTGATCCGACAAATCCATTATGTACATTTTAAAAAATATCACCTACTACAGGCTTCAAAGGCAAATTAGGTGTATTTAGCAATATAATAATACCATTTTTTATAAATCACTCACCTTTCTTTGGTCCAATTGTGAAACATGCAATAGCGCTGGCCGCATGCCCTGATAAAGGGTAACCATAACTCCGATATCTCGGACTTCTTCGATTTTAGCCGTGTACACGCCTCCGAATTCCAACTGCGGCTCTCTATCAGTGACTATCAGTTTATTGATTATTTCTTTAGCCTCCTCCATTGCTATCATGTTCGGCGCAAACACGCTATATTTCCCCGTGTCCTCTTGGAAAGTCACCTTTAGCACAAGCACTTAAAATTTGACAATCTTTGATAACAAAACAATTATCTAATTTAATATTTCCTATACTAACTTGCACGCCGTGGTTGACTAGAAGCCGCTTCAAATTTATGCCACCAGGTCCAATAAATTGGCCTCTTTTATTAGGGGGTACTTCTATCAGTTCCACCACCGGCATATTCGTTTTTTTATCAGTTCTAAAACAAAAATAATTGTTGCTTGACTTCAATCAATACGCTAATTAATACAGAGTTTAAGAATATATTATAATAGGCAAGAAACACAGTCATTTGAGGTGATAGATTGAAATTTAGGGTGAAAATGAACCTTGGCTGGTTGATAACTTGGTTCATGATGTCAATGATTCTAGATTTGGCATCGCAAGCTTGAAGCACAGAATCCATTACAATCTTCAAGGGAAGGCCGGGTATTTTAATATCGGCTTGGAGCGCAGTAATGCCTTTTTTCGTGCCGGCAATTTTTAAAATCCATATCACCCATGTAGTCTTCGATTCCCTAGGGGTACGATTGTTGAATTGCAGTAAAATGTTAGAGACGATAATGTTCTAAAATATAATTCTCTACCCAATGTAGTTACCAAAATGTCCGTTAAAATCTTGTACTGTTCAATAGTACTAGGGTCATCTTTGCTGTAGCGTGTGACCAATCCCATTGCCACACCGGCGACAGGAGCCTCAATCGGAACTCCAGCGTCCAGCAGTGCGAGACTGCCAGCACAAATGGAAGCCATGGAAGATGAACCTGTTAACAATCCCTGAATAATATTTCATTCTGAACTAAATCGCAGTTTAGAGGATATAACTGATTAGAGGTTATGTTACCGTTGGATTGTAAGACTTCAGATGTCAACCTGATCGTGAATGGGTAATCTGAAGGTATCACAGGGCGAATGCCTTTTTCAGCTAACGCTCCATGCCCGACCTCCCTTCGGGCAACCGGCCCAATCCGACCAATATCCTTGATAGCGTACGGGGGAAACTCGTAATGCAAGAAGAAATTCTTCTCCTTCAAGCCACTGAAAATCGATCATAACAGCTTTCACAAAGAAATAAAAAATTAGAAGAACATCTTGGCCTTCAGCCGTCAAAAATGTATTCTCTGAACAGAAACATCCATACCTAGTAAGCATTGAAATAGGATCGACTTGTAAAACCGAATTAGGCGAATCGAGAGATACCGTTCCAAGAACTTGAGTCTGCCCTCTTTGGAAGAAGGCCGTTCCATGTAGGGGTTTATACAGGTCTACTCTAGCCGATATTTTTCTCAATTCAGTCTGCGAACGACCATCACATCTGAAATAGAACCACACATATTCGCATTAATGTCTGAACAAAAACGCTGGAAATGATTGTACAGTGTTTAATTATTATTTTGCTTCAATAATGATTTAAGAAGACCATCCATTCGTGATAACTTGTACGAACATTGTGAATGTTTCCGCATAAAAACATATAGGTAACTTTAAGGGAAAACTCCGCAACGGCTATAATAATTTTAATCATTTTTCTTTTTATTAATTGTCAAACAAAAAAGCTAACTTATTCTTCCAATGGGACAGCTGAATAGAATGTTTGACCACCATTCCAACACGTATAGAACGATTTTTATAGCTCCGAGTCACACCCGGCGCTCATTTCAAATTCCTGAAATTCTCCCAAATTCCACACAAAAGCTGAGATAACTACAGAACCACTCGAGATGGTCTTATTCGATTTAGCGTCCAAAAAATCTATTGATATTATGATAGAATAATAATATAAGCGTTGGATATGAATTTTCTCCCCCCAAAAATACCCTTAAAATAGAGGTAGCGATTTGGTGGAAGAATTCAGCCATTGTCAGACCGAGATTTATTTTTGGTTGAAAATTTTAAGAATTAAGCTTTTACAGTTTTGTCGGAATAGTTTTAACGGGGGGCGGAGAGAATTTTTGAAAATTGGATAGGTATTTGGTTTTTACATGCCTTGAAACGTGAAAAAATAAATTTTGAGGGGAGTTCAGAAACTATTTCTTCACTCAATTTTTTATTATGCAGAGAGTATACAGCCAAAAATCAGTAATCTCACCGGACGTCGTTTTCGAGGACCAAATCACGAAAAATCTGTTTGCAAACCGAGTTGAACGCTTCGCTCGTGACGTCCGCACTGAAATTCTCCGTCTCGGCCTTCATTTTTTCGATAACATCATTGCGCAAATTAGCTACAGCATCGTCTCTCGACAATTTGTCATGGCTGTAATTTTGAAAGATTTCTTTCAGCCTCATTTCTGATAGATTTCTAACCCCAGTTACAACAGATTCGTTCATCACGACAGCAGCGAACTCTCTTTTGGGGCTTATTTTTACATTTCCCCAGTTGCGAGATCGCTTGCACGATTTTCTGGCATTCCTTGACACCAAATTTGATTGCTTTCAGAAAGCATGGTTGAAGAATGTTCTGCGAGGCGGATTCCAACATGACTACTAAATTATGGCTCATGGCAACAACGATAAGGTTCAACGGACTGACAGCCATTTCACGTCGTGTCGGGTTAACGATCGGTTCATTGTCGATTATACCGACGCGAACAGCACCGACGGGGCCCCATTCCAAGGTACGTCTGACAAACTAAGTGCCAAAGAGGACGCGTTTATACAGAGTACTTCAGGATCGTTAACTCCATCGATAGCCAATAGATTACAAATTATTTGCGTTTCGTAAAAATAATTCGACGGGAACAACGGTCGAAGGGATCTGTCAATCAGTCGGCTTGTGAGGATTTCATGTTCAGACAGTGCCATCTCGCGGCGATGATAGTTGGTAGGAATGCGACCCGCAGCCGCAGCTTTTTGCCGATAGTCGACAGTCAGCGGCATGAAATTCGACGAGGACGGTTTTCGTCTTGCTGACGACAGTGACCATCACCGATGTGTCACCAAGCTGAGCGATTCCGCAACCGTCGGCGAACTGGGCGAAATCAGTAGCTGAAAGACGAAGTTCAGCGGCCCTGGAAATGAATTGCAGAACGTTACATGAGAGGGAGGACTATAATATTACTTCCTATTCGCAACTATCTCGGCTTTGACATACAAGAGTAGTTCTATGAATGTAGAGCATTGCTTTGAATTATAGATCAACCTGAACATCAATTTATATAAGTTTGTCGAAATCGAAAAACGTTTTTTTAAAAACTTTGTTTTATTCAACAATGATTTTGTTGCTTGTTAACGTACAGCGGATGAAGACTGACTGCTTGAAACGACTCGAGGGAAATAGCTGCTGCTCGCAGGCAGCGGGTTCCTTATATAACCTTTTAATGATGACCTAGCATAACGAAGGCTGAAAGCCTTAACAGCAGCAACTATCATACACATAACGTATATTTAAAATCATAACGATCAGAATAAGTACTGACTGCTGTTCTCCAATATTCTAGAAAAAAAGCTCGGGTGGTATCCACTGATATTGGAGAACTATAAAATTAACAGAGCAACAATCCAAAAATTAGATACGAACAATATTTTTTGCAGCTGAAGGTACTTACCGATTATTAAACGAAACCGTAACAGAATCGACTTCTTTAGCTGAAGCTTTTTTTCGATAGTCGTTTGACTCCATTCCACCTCACGTTATGTTTTACTATTGAGAACGTTCTTGAAAGCATTGCACAGACACTTTAGCTGATGAAGTACGAAAAACTTGTCTACACTGTTCTCTTAATTCGCGGCAATCGATTTACTAGGCTTGATTTACTTTCTTCACGAACCAATGCCGCTTAGAAGATAACATTTTCATAAGCAAGAGCTCGCTACACACGTCTGTACTAGTCACGTGAATGTTTTCATGTGATAGTGGAAAACACTTCTGAAACCTCCAAACAATTTTTTGTTTTCGTTGACAAATAGCTAGTTATGTCTGACGTAGCTATAAGATGAATGAATTTTGTTATCTTAACACTGAAGTGCGTGTTTATTATTTATTGTTCGCTCGCCGATTGCCGATCGCACGCAGCGTTGATTCGAAATGCAATTATTGATTCGTTAATTACCATCATAATCTTCGCATGATTCAAACAGTTTCTTTCAACGATGGTTCCTAATTCGCATGACAAGACTGGCCTAGCGAGTGGACCGTTCGCTTTTGAACAACAATTGATCAGCGGACTTATTCGTAATCGTGAAACGACCGAACATTGGGAAAAGCGAAAAAGAGAGCACGAAGAAGTTCTCGGTAATCTTTCTTTATATTCGCAAAAGATGAAGCACAGAATTTTTGCGCCGATAGGTAAGAAAGCGATGATGAAAGCGGATCTGGTGCATACGAACGAAATAACTGTGTCTATTGGTGTTGGGTGGTTTATTAAAGTGTCGTCCAGCGATGCTGTAGATATTTGTAAAAGGCGAATAACCCAGTGCGAGGAAATGTTGAAGAAATGCGAAGCCGAGCGGTTGCTTTTCGAAAGTAGAAGAGACGCGAAGTTGCGAAGCGAAGCCTTCGGATGCGAAGAGATAGTGGAAAAGTACGAAGAGAAAGAAGAGGAGAAATGGCGGATTGAACATCGCGAGAAGATGAGGAAGCACAAGCAGCAGCTGAAAGAAGTGAAGGATCAGTTGAAACAAAGTTCGACTCAGACAGAGGAAGAATTGT
The DNA here is from genome assembly GCA_037159825.1 of Tupiocoris notatus. Taxonomy (NCBI): domain Eukaryota; kingdom Metazoa; phylum Arthropoda; class Insecta; order Hemiptera; family Miridae; genus Tupiocoris; species Tupiocoris notatus. Next base: position 83,003 of record JASJUZ010000625.1, on the reverse strand, counting down.
GGAAGCATCTTGAAATGCTCGAACTTCAGGTGTGCAGTGTTCATATAAGCTGTTGCATTTATGCTGTATAATGTACTGCAAGAAATAGATTCTCGCCCTGTGTAAACTCAGCAGCCCTCGAGGGAGATTTTATTTTCGTTTAAAATTTCAGTCGTCGGAGGTCCTGTACAACCTCACTGACGATTAGACATTGCAGCAGTCCTATCAGGCATACCTGCCTTTAGACGTTTGTCATACTTGAATGAAAACTATAAATCAATTTTTATGTCCGGGGGTTGTGAGGTGGAGAAAAACCCAGGCGACTCATTCTCCAATTCTTTATTAGCTGGCCGAGCACTTTCGCCACGTCGCCCTGAGGATGCCCGAATTTGCGAAAGTGCTCGGCCAGCTAATAAAGAATTGGAGAATGAGTCGCCTGGTTTTTCTCCACCTTACAACCCCCGGACATCAAGAAATGCGACGAGAAGGAAAAGATCAATTTTTTATTTTTCCTTACAGGAAGAACTGGAAGATGAATTGATGAGGCTAGGAGAAGATGACGTCGATGGCAGCGAAGAAGAATCGGAGGAGGCGAGCGAGGAAGAAAATAGCGATGGTGGAACAGATTCAAAAGGAAAGAAGCATGTTCATTTTAACATGGACCCGGTCACTGAAGTCCATGAACCGCCGGATGATCCTGAAACAAAGAGTGAACTAATTCAAACGACTGCTGTGAAAGATGAAATTTTCGAATCAAAGTCCGTTCGTGATGATGTAACCAAGCCGTCGCGTCCAGCTAGCAAATTTAAAAAATCTCGCCAAAGCAATATCGAATAAGGCTAGAGATTGCCATAAATTGTAATGACTGAAGTTGGCATCGTTCTATTGGATTTCATATGTCGTTTTGCCCATTGTCATGAGCTATAACTCGTTTTATTTTTCAAGTGTAAATTTGTGAATACTTATATCTGAATACATAAAATAATATGTTTCTAAGCAAGTTTATTTATTTATTTTTATTGAATTAGTCGATAATTTATTGTTTCCCTCTAGGATCGACAAATAGGCTATGAATTGATATCTCGATTCAAAAACTCCTACAGGTACCTTATTAACGGGGTTGGCATGGAAAAGATTGAACCGATAGATGGCGCTGAAAATCACCTGGCCAGGCGCCCTCTGGACCCCCTTGAGGAGCGTTCCTTTGTTGCACTAAGACAAATTATTTTGGAAAATTCTTATTTCTGCAATAAAAATGAACGAATAAATTTAAAAATCATAAAATTATAATTCATGGAAATAATACATTACTACTGATATGTATTATATCGTAATAATTATTATTATCATATTAATAATTACTGTTTTTTTACTTCCATGTTTACGTAGTAAATGGAAGTATTGAGATCGTCTGAAAAGTCGAATTCGGAACCGAGGTCCTGATGGAAGAAATTTTCATAGTAGTATACTCAGAAACACTTTCTGAACAAGTGTCTGTGTGTCCGTCTGTCCGTCTGTCCGTCTGTGGTCACAAACTGACATAAATCGCCATATCTCCCTGAAAAATGGATGAAACCCTATGAAATTTTATGGGAATGTTTTCCCAGTGATTGTGCAAAATTAGGTTTTTCCGAATTTTGAATTACACACAGTACTTCCGAGATATAAGCGTTCAAAGTTTTTTCTGTTTCGATTTTTACAGGCTATGAGAGTCGATATTTTTCTACGTTTGAGGGCTTGAAATGTCGGTTATGGCAAGCAGAAAACACGAGATTTTTTGTATAGTGGATCACATACAATGCCTCCACGTTATGAGCGTTTTTCACGATTTCACAAGTGCATGTTTTGTATTTTGATTTTTACAGGCCGCAAAACGCAATGTATTTGAATGTTTGAGGTGTTAAAATGTTGGGGTTGGCGATTGAACGACGCCTGATTTTTATGAAGTGGGTCACATGCAGTACATCCGCGTTATTTGCACATTTGCTACATTTTGATTTTTATAGACCACAAAAATGAATATATTTGAACGCTGGAGGACTTAAAATTTTTCTATATGACAGTTGAATATCGCTTCATTTTTATTATTGGGGTCACATGCAGTACCTCCTCGTAAAACGCATTTTCAGTTATTTTATTTGTATTTTTTGGGTTTCTTTGCTTTAAATATGACCAACTTTGACCTCGTTCATAAAACTTGTTTTGCATAGTGTGGATAACACACAGTACTTCCGCATTATGCCTTTGTTTAACTTTTGAGATTTAATAGACCGCAAGAGTGAATATACATTAGACTTTGAATTTTCTATATGACAGCTGAATATTGCTAGATTTTTATTATTGGGGTCACCTGCAGTACTTCCTTGTAAAACCATTTTCAGTTATTTTATTAAGCGTTAATGTACTTTTAGGGTATCTTTGCTATAAATATGACCAACTTTGACCTCGTTCACAAAACTTGTTTTGTATGGTTTGGGTAACACACAGTACTTCCGCCGTATGCCGTTTTTAAGCTTTTGAGGTTTTTATAAACGGCAAGAGTGAATATACTTTAGACTTTGAATTTTTCTATATGACAGCTGAATATTGCTTGATTTTTATTACTGGTATCACATGCAGTACTTCCTCGTAAAACGCATTTTCAGTTATTGTACGTTTTTGGGGCTCTTTGCTATATATTTGACCAACTATGACCACGTTCACAGAACTTGTGTTGTATAGTTTGGATAACACACAGTACTTCCGCTTATTCTGGGTTTTTTTTCTATTAGAGATTTTTATTGACCACAAGAGTGAATTTACTTTAGACTTTAAATTTTTCTTTATGACAGTTGAATGTTGCTTGATTTTATTATCGGGGTCACATGCAGTACTTCCTCGTTACACGCAATTTCAGTTATTTCGTTCTAGCGCTTTTGTAACTTTCGGGTCTCTTTGCTTTAAATATGAGCAACAACGACCACGTTTTGTTTTGTTTTGACCACATACCGTACGTCCGCCTTACGCCGTTTATCGCTGTTGAGCTTTTTACAGGGTGTAAAAATCAATATATTTGACGCCAGAGGTATTTAATATTTGTAATGGCGAGTGAATGACGCTGATCTCTACCGCTATGGTCACACGCCGTACATCCATGCTACCCAGTAGTTTTTTGTATTAGAAATATTCACATTAGCCATAAGTCAATATAGTTGAACGTTTAAAAGGACGTGAAATATTATCTGTGGCGGGTGAATGACGATAGATATTTCCGTTTTTCCTCTGTCAGCTTTATCTGAACGTTTAACGCACCTGCTCCCAGAGCGCTCTGCTCACTTTCTGAACAAGTGTCTGTGCGTCCATTTGTTAGTCTATCAGAGTGAGACTTTGGGTCTCCTGGCTCGTTTTTCCATAACAGCTGTTGTAAATTAACGTTTCGGCCTTCTTACGTTTTTCTCGATTTTATAATAGGTTATACCAGTTACCGACTCAAACATGGAAGTACTGTGTGATCTATGCACACCACTGGTTTGAAATTGACTGTTGTAATCACCCAAGAAATTTTTTTCAAACGCCCGCTCCCTCAAAATTTGATGTTTCACGTTTCAAAGCATGTAGAATTTGAATATTGAATTAAAAAAAATTCTGTCCGTCCGCCTTACGCTTTCAACACTCTTCTGGCGAAAATATAAAAGCTCAATTCTTGAAATTTTCACTAAAAATCAATCTTGGCTTGACAATGACTCAATTCTTTAACCAAATTGCTATAACTCAATTTTCAGGGTATCTATTTTTGAGATTTTGTGGGGGAATTTGTATTTTCTAACGTTTTTCATACATAGGTGTTTTGGCATCAATATCTATCGATTTTTGGACCATTAAATGTAAAAGTTATATTTATATTGCCAATTGCAATTTTTACAGGCGAATTTGGAATGACTCGAGAATTAACTGAGCTATAAAAATAGTTCTGTACGCTATTGGAACGGTCGTCAAACACTCTCTTCAGCTATGAGAATTATAACTGATTAAATAATTAAGAAAAAAATATAAATAATTAAAATTACCATAATTGCTATGGAGTTTTTCCTCATAGTTACCAATCTGTTGCTACGCAGAAACGTTCACAAATTTTTGGAACGGTTGCTATCATAAAGTGACTCTTTTCTTAGATCATAATTAAAAAAAGAAACAACAAACCACTGTAATCATTGCAGCGTTTTTCAATAAAATTGATGTTTTCATGATATTTGAAGCGACAATTCGAATAATTTGATTTGTCTTGTTGAAATATTTATAAATGTTATCGATTACCGATCACCTACGTGTTCTATAACCAATTTCCGGCCAAAAGTGTTCTTATATGTTTTATCCTCGCTCCACTAAAAAAATACCACTTTTTAGAAATTGTTTTTCTCGTTTTTTACCTTGCTTCAACTAAATGGTGTTCGCTCCCCGATTTCGCATGCAAATTAATTTCTGATTTCATCGTTGGAAAGAGCTTAAAATTTCCTGCCTCTCTAATGCCCGTCAAAAATTTCTTTGATGAATGTTAAGTAGGCTTGAACATCCGTCAAAACGTTAGCTTTCTAGAGCACTGATCGAATCAATTTTTGCACGTCGAATTTTTAAAGAAAACGAGGTTTGAATGGGGGAAAAAAGGAAACGTGAGTTCTTTATGAGAAGTGTTCCGACCCAGTGTTTTTAACTCAACTTCTTAATTATTCTCACTGAATCAAAGATCTCTGAATCTGAAGATCTCTGAGAGCTCCGTGAGCTCATAATAAGCTGATTTCTCCATTTTATTCGTAGACCAATTTTAAGGTCGAAAATTCGAAAAATAATTATAAAACTCAAAGTGGTATTTCTAGTATAACAAGCATTTAGAACAGTAATTTTCATTGTAATTTTGAATTTTAATGATTGATGACATTCGTCATGAATACGAATCTTCTCTAAAAAAAAATTAGGAAACTTGTTTACACTTAACACACGATAATTGGAGCGAAATAAAAGCTCGGTTGGTAATTGACTTCGGTCTTATTCGAAGTTGACAGGACTCCTTTTCAAACCATGCTCCTTATTCATGCCTACAAAAAATGCTGTAAAATTATGAAATGTTTGATGATTGAGCTTCTTACCTTGATTCAAAGCTAATGCAGGCCCGTATATCACAATAGGAATGTAAGACATCTGCAAGTAATCAGAGCAAGAGTCACAAACTGCAAAACAAGTTTGTTTATCTAACAAAAAATAAAATGAAAATATAATAAATAGAATGGAACAGAATAGAACAGAACTGAACAGAACAGAACCAGAACAGAACCAGAACAGAACCAGAACAGAACCAGAACAGAACCAGAACAGAACCAGAACAGAACCAGAACAGAACCAGAACAGAACCAGAACAGAACCAGAACAGAACCAGAACAGAACCAGAACAGAACCAGAACAGAACCAGAACAGAACCAGAACAGAACCAAAACAGAACCAGAACAGAACCAGAACCGAACCAGAACAGAACCAGAACAGAACCAGAACAGAACGGGACCGGAACAGAACCGGAACAGAACCAGAACAGAACCGAATAAAAAAGAAAAAATTAAGAAAGTTTAAAAATGTTCACTTTATTAATAAATTAATATTATTTACCAATGCGACGGTGAACAGAACCGAAGTGATGATCCTTACTCCATGGCCGAACCTTAGCTCCATGTACTGGAAACAAAAAGTAAATTAGTTGACGGTTGTGAGAGGAAGAATGAGCTCAGCAGGATGATATTTTTCTGTTCTTTAGGTTCACCACTGTGTCTACCATTAGAGCAACGTAAAGAAATACATTTTTGGGCTGCGAGAAATTGTGTCACTGAACGGCACGAACAGTTTGATAGGGGAGCACCGTGTTCAAATTTTTATCACAGTCGCTACGATGTAATGGCTAGAAAAAACGTGGCTATTGATTCTATAGATGTTTGTTATTCTTTGCTATAATAATGATTTGAAAATGCCAACCCTTTGTAGCTGCTGACCCAAACTCTTGTTTTTGCTTAATTCCATAAAATATTGGTCGCTAAGTTGAAAAATTTTTGAAAAATTTTTTCTTATCAACTCAATTTAAGGTCGAATTACTTGCCTAACATAACACTAAATAAAGTGTCTGACGAGCATTCCATCGAGTTTAAAACGATTCTTACAGCTCAGCAAATAGTGGATTTATATTGCCGAATTGCGATTTTTACAGGCCATAAGAGGCAGTATTTTTGAACGCTTATAAGATCTAGCAATGATATTCAAGTCGAGTAACGACGATTGATTTTTATCGTTAGTATCACTCGCCGTAAATCCACGTGATTATTATTTTTTGTTATTTTTTCGTGTTCTCTTTTAGGTCCTCTTGCAAGTTTTTCGTACAAATAATTTTTCGATCTTCGTATGATTTTTTTCGATTTTATAATAGGTTATACGCATACCTGTCTGCCTATTCAAACGAGGGAGTACTGTGTGATCTATGCACACCTCTCACAAATATTTCTTATATCTCTTTTTCGGATTTCTGCAAAAATTTGCTATAAATAGAGCAGGGAGAGATGAGAATTCCCTATTCTCTGGGATCCCTTATTCCGTGTGAGAATTTTGTAAGATGGGATTTTTTTTCCTTGGGATTTGAGGTGAAAATTCCTTGTTATTCGGCCGAAAAAACCGACCGTCGAATTTCGACCCAAAAATACCAACAAAACCCGTTTCATGCATTACCTAGGGAATCGAATCCTAGAGAAAAATATTTTCCTATCCATATTATTATCATTATTTTTGGCGCTCGATGCTTGAACCAATCTTTGTTAAAGCATGGGCTCTTATCTTATCGCCCCGACCGTTGTCAATTTGCTCAATAACAGCCGTAATTTACATAATAAAAATAAGTTTTTTTTTTTTTTTTTTTTTTTTTTTTGTAAATAAGAGTTTGTAGGCCAATCAAATAATAGCAGAGAGTGGTGTTCAAATTAAACCTGTTGTCCTCTCTATAATACATTTTAAACATTTAAAAACATTTAAAAAAAAAATTTTACCCCATTTTTAATTGCGCTTGCTAATTACTGTTGATTCCGTACCTCATACAATGAAATGAGCTGCAACTTGTAGAAGACAGGAAGTATGAAAAATACGGTGATTATTCCGACGAGATAATTGGCAAGGTTGGACGTCAAATATTGCGACCCGTACGTGTAAACTTCGGACGGCACTCCCAACAAAGTGATGCCCGATACATACCTGGAATATGAAATTTTTCAGACACCGAATTGAACTGGAAACATAATAATGACTGGGATATTTGAAGTTGAATTCGAATGCGATTCAATCGATGCAATGAATGAAATACAAACGAATTATTACCTATCGTAAATGTATGGTATAAAAAGATATAGATATAGAAGATTAGAATTAATATAATTTGTAACGAATTTCAGACTCGAAATTTTTAGAATTTTCCGAATTTGCTTTTTCATTTTTTTCTCTACAAATATACACAGAGGAATGTATAAAACTTCGATGGATCAAACACAATTAAATCATAACGTACTTCTGCACTCTACGATCATAATATATTGTAATTTTTGCGATTAAATGGTCGAGAAATTGGCTCGATTTTCACTAATAAAAGAAAAATAACCCACTTACGTTGTGACTAGAGAAACGGAGATTGGAAAGACGGACATCTCTTTACCGCCGAGAAGGTAACCGGTCACCGTATCCTGGCCGCCTTTTATGCAACCGAAATAAACACCGATAAGCGCCGAAACGCAGAGCATCATCACGAAGACGATGTACTCGACCCAGTCGAACATCAATTTATCGATTTCGTCTGCCATTCTACGAATGATAATATAAAATATATATTTTTTACTTCCGTATTTACGTAGTAAATAATGTGTGACAACTCGAATTTTTGGCTCAATTCCTCAGCCAAATCCCTACCTAAATTTTAAAGGTTTTGAGGGAGAGAAAATTCTTATTTTCCAACGTTTTCCAGAGAAAAAAACGTGCATTCGGTATCAACACACACCGCACTTCCACGTTATGAGCATTTTTCGCTTTCGTTGATATTTGATTTTTTCAGCTCTTGTAGTTGAAATTATCTCGAAGCGTCGCTGAGATGCTTTCAAACGTCATACTCGAGAAGCTTTGAAATTGACTGTTCTAGAGGCAAATCCAAAAATAAGTGACTTCTGGGCTAGTCCGATATGAACGCAGAAAAATTCCAGGAAAGGTCCAAAAATAAATCCAAATATTTCTAAAGAAGCGACTCCAGAAAAATTCGCCGTATTCCATCGAAAAAAATTCCTCTGATTTTTAAACCATCTACCGCTTTTTGCGGAAAAATTGAGATTGTATATATGTCTTCTAATTATTTACCTCGACCTTGCTAGAATAAAAGTTGCTGGTCAAAACACGGCGACTTTGTCGGAAAATCTATTTTTCAATTGCATAATCGCCTTCTTACCGGCATTTTGGATAATATCGGTCAATATGAACCCGAACCTCATTTTCTCCACGAATTCTCGCCAAATGACGTATACAATGTTGTTTGTGAAACAAACAGGTAAATCCCGTTTGAGCGCGATGACCTAATTTGATATTCAAATCAAATAATTAAACTAAGATTTGCCGAGCTTTGCCAACGGAGGTTTTACGATATTTTTTACAATATTTGCATAAGAATAGGAAAACAATTAGATTACTTAACACGAAGGGAAAATTTCAATTGATATTTTTCATTCAAAGGTTTCGGAGGATATTGAAAACTAACTCAACTAAGGGTGCAAGCAAAGTTTCAATACTTAGGAAAAAAGTAGGAAAAAACTTTTTTCCCAACTTTTTCAAGTTTGGAAAAAATTCGAAAAATATTATTAATTGTTCGAACTCGATTATTTTCACTTCAAATTCGAATTGTACGTCTAATTTTCTGTAGGAATCGTCAACTAATTAAAATTTAACAGCACTGTAAGTATTTGCAACGGAATTTCAAAGTTGAAAAACGTTGGAGTGGGGTAGTATTAAACTGGAAAAACTGATAGTTGTCGTGAAATTTCCGCCGTTTTGACGTCATATTCGGATTCAGCGTTAAATTTCCTATAAGAATAGCTTTCAAAATCGCTTTAAAACGAAAATTTAATTACCGATGCCAGCGGAGCTCGGAATTTCGGCCGGCGAAAAACTCGATTTACGGAAAATAATTTCTCTGGCTCTGTTTAAATTTTTTTCACCAAATTTTTTGCTATGTACGTATGTAGGGCGTTCGAATGAAGACTCCTGCATAATAAAACAATTGATTCGCATTTATTTTGACCCCGAAAATCACGGTTAAAGTCCAATTTTTGAGCTTTCAAAAACCGATTTTTTTGGACCACTTGCAGATTTTTCCGAGAAATAAAAAAAATCACAAAAATACATCTTGGTAAGACACAACTTTCCTGAAAATTTCAGATTTTTATCTGTTTTGGAAGAGGAGTAAAAAATCGTTAACTGTTCGGTTGAAAAAAATCGCAGGGGTACCCCTTGGATTTTTCGTGAAGAATTTTTTGAAATGGATTTTGCTCAAATTCAGCATAATGATAGTTGATGATGTGTACATCAATAATATATGGTTCATTCTTTGTTTCTTTCGCACTAAATAGATGAAAATAACGTTTAAAGTTGAAAAAAGTGATTTTTTTGTGTATAGTTCACTATTATTGTAGAATAACGCAAAAACGGTTGAAAAATGGATAGGTACATTACATTGGGAAAATGTGGACAGTTAAATTACCTAACTTTTGGTATATTCAAACATCTGAATTGACGACTTTTTGTTTGAGTTATCCACTGTGCAAGTTACAAATCTTGGAAAACTTACAGTTGTTATGTCTAATTTTGCTCCTACTTTGCTCCAGTTGAAAAACCCAATACTTGATGATACTAAGTACAATGAATTGCACCTACGTTCAAAATTATTTGAATCGACTACTATAAAAACGACTACAGATTACCACTCTCCACAAGCAAATAATAAACTACAACCTACCTATATTATATAAAGTAGTGTCAAGGACACTACCCCCAACTAAGGCACGGGAGGGGGCCCAGCCCCTCCGAGAGCGGTGGGGCTTAGCCCCCCCCCCCCCACTCCTACAGAAGGTTGGGCGGCGCAGCCGCTAGAGGCGCTTAGCCTATTATTCCTTGCTTCGACAATGGTTTAAGAAGGTTATCGATTTGTGATGGTAATTCTGACCATTCTGGTATTCTGACCATTTGTGAAAGTTCCAACCGAAAAACAGCTTGGTACCTATAGCGGAAAACTTAGTAGCAACTATTGTAATTTTAATCTTTTTTTTTCTTCTCCATTTTAAGCTTTTTTTTTCTTATTTCAAAATTAAAATCTGAATTTTTCGCCTCACGTTATAGTTCAAGAGAGTGTTCGACGAGCATTCCAACGAGTGAAGAACGATTTTTGTATCTCCAGAACTCTTGAATTATACCCTCATGCCAAATTAGTGAAAATCTCCCAAATTCAACACAAAAGTTACAATAACTGGAGAACCAATAAAGCTATTGACCCTGCGATGGTCTCATTCGATTTAGCGTCCAAAAATTCATAGAAATTGACGCCAAATACACCTTTTTTAATGAAACGTTGGAAAATACGACTTTTCTCCCTCTCAAAACCCCCTACGCACTTTCGCAGATAGGCCCTTTTTGATTATCCTATTTGAACTCGACGAAAAAGGTAGGCCCCTCGAAAAACAAAACGCTGCAAATGATTGTACAGTGGTTTATTATTATTTCGCTTCAATATTGATTTAAGAAGACCATCCATTTGTCATTTTAAATATTCCGAAAATTTGTGAACGTTCCCACCGAAAAACAGATGGTAACTATAGGGGAAAACTCCGTAGCAACTATTGTAATTTTAATAATTTTTATTTTTCTTAATTTCCTAATTAAAAACTAAACCTGTTGCCTAACGATACAGCTGGAGAGAGTGTTTAACGACCATTCCAATGAGTATAGAACGATTTTTATAGCTCCAAGAACTCTCGAGTTATACCCTCGTGTCAAATTTCTGAAAATCTCCCAAATTTTTCACAAAAGCTGCGATAACTCGAGAACCAATAAAGCTATCGACCCGGCAATGGTCTCATTCGATTCAGCGTCCAAAAATCTATATAATTTGATACCACGTACACATTTTTCTGAAAAACCTTGGAAAATATGAATTTTCTCCCCCTCAAAACCCCCCAAAAATACCCTTAAAATTGAGCTAGCAAGTTGGTTCAAGAATTGGGCCGTCCTTGGACCGAGATTGATTTTTGGTGAAAATTTCAAATTTTTAGCTCTTACAGTTTGGCCGGAAAACTGCTAACGGCGGACGGCGGACGGCGGACGGCGGACGGCGGACGGCGTACGGCGGACGGACAGAATTTTTTTTATTGGATATTCGGATTCTACATGCCTTGAAACGTAAAACATCAAATTTTGAGGGGGGGTTAGAAAATTTTTTTTCTTGGGCGATTACAATGGTTTATTATTGAATAATAAACCAAAAACAAATAGGCCCTTCTTCGGCAAAGGTGTCGATATAATATATCCAAATTTTTTTCTATTTTCCTTTTTTCAATATTTGTTGCTATATAAGCCAGAATATATATCCGAATTTTTTTCTATTTTCCTCCTTCTTCAATATTTTCCCTATAAAAGTCAGAAAATATATATCCTAATTTTTTTCCATTTTCCTTTTTATCAATATTTTTTCCTATATAAGTCAGAATATACATCCGAATTTTTCTCTATTTTTTCCTATATAAATCAGAATATATATCCGATTTTTTATATTTTTTCAATATTTTTCCTATTCAAGTTAAAATATACATCCGAATTTTTTCTATTTTCCTTTTTTCAATATTGGTTTCTATATAAGTCAGAATATAATATCCGAATTTTTCCACTCCTCTTGGAACCGGATTGCCACTATCCTTTATTGATTCCACTACTGATTCTTCGATTGAAAATCCTCTGTCTGAGTCCCAGCATCTCGAAGTGCCATTACTTATCAAATTCTGTACGACTCAGCGGTTTTCACATAGAAATAATTAATTTAGGGAATTACTTAACAATGAAACAGGAAAATAAACAGTCGTATATTAAGCGCTAATATTTCAGGGCGCACTATTACTAGACAACCTTGGAAAACGTCCGTTTGCCGGATATTTTCCTTAAATTCGAACGGAAAAGGCGCGATCCCATTTTTTGGGTCCCACGTCCAAAATTTCGACGGTCAAATATATTCGCTAAGCAGTGATCGTATTTCGACGAAATACAAACAATCTACCCATTTGTTGGGAGTTGTTTCCATTCCCATACCCAAAACGGTTGCGAAGTCGACGGCGGAAGTTCCTCTAAATTGCGACGAATTTCCCACTCCGAAGACAAAATCCGAACGGTCCGAACGCCCGAGAAACTGCAACTTTATACATTCGAGGCCTCACGCTCTGCCACCACTCTCGGCATTGCTGATTGAATAATGGTGCTTATCTATTCGAGCAAGGCAGAATTATCTTGTTGGTACTGGACAAATACTGCCGAGCAAACTAGAATGAAAATGTTACAATGATGACAGGAGATTTGTATCGCTACTGTATTCGCATGTCATTAAATAGAAAAATAGAACGTAGAAAATTCGCACGGGCTAAATCAAGCGTAAGCTAGTTCGAACCTGTTTTTACAGTTGGATTTACGAACTTAGGTTTCGATAGAAAAATTGTGTACGCAGGGTAAAACGTGAGCGCCGGCCGACCTCTCCTGCAACTACAACTAATACAACTACAATTAATATTGACCGAAAGTGTCCTAAAAACGTCTTTTTTCTACACTACTAGGAATGCCGCTTTTTATTTACACGTTTAGACGGTAAATTGAACTGTTGTAATATTGAATTCAGAACGGTGGTTAATTTGGGAAAAATTCAGTACTATTATACTCATAAACAATTTCCTTTTTTCTGTGTCTGTCTATGGTCGAATATCTCCATCGAATCTCCGTGAAAAACGGACGATACTCGATAAAATTAGGAAAAATGTCCTCCAATAGAATTTTGCAAAAAATATAAAATAAAACGAATCTATGTACGGACGATTTTACAATAATGAATTAAATTATAAACGAATTGCGTTTTGAAAAAAGTCGTTTTACAGAAACCGCCGTTGATATTTTTGGTACGGGAAATTATTATGAAAATAAGGGGAATATAGCTCATTTTATGAGCTGCTGAAAAACAGGTTTCACTATTGCACAATTAGCTCGCATATAAATCAATATAAAATTTAATTTCCGTCCGACAGACTAGAAAAGCCACTTTTAGTTTATGATTCGATAATAAACCATTGTAATCGCCCAAGAAAAATCCCCCACCCTCAAAATTTGATATTTTACGTTTGAAGGTAGAATTCGAATAATGAATAGAGAAACGCTGCAAACGATTGTACAGTGGTACATTGGTAACTATAGGGGAAAACTTCTTAGCGACTATATAAATTTTAATCATTTTCTTTTTTTTTTTTATTTCCAAATTGAAATCTGAATTTTTGCCTTACGGTATAGTAGATAAGAGTGTTCGACAAGCATTCAACGAGTATAGAACGATTTTTATAGCTCCATGAACCCTCAAGTTATACATTCATGCCAAATATTTGAAAATCTCCCAAATTCGACACAAAAGCTGCGATAACTCGAGAACCGAAGAAGCTATCGACCCCGCGATGGTCTCATTCGATTCAGCGTCCAAAAATCTATATGATTTGATACCAAATACAGATTTTTCTGAAAAACCCTGGAAAATATGAATTTTCCTCCCTCAAAATCCCCCTAAAATAGCCTTAAAATTGAGCTAGCAAGTTGGTTCAAGAATTAGGCCGTCGTAGGACCGAGATTGATTTTTGGTAAAAATGTCAAAAAATTAGCTATCATAGTTTGGCCGGAAAAGTGTTGGCGGCGTACGGCGTACGGCGGACATACAGAATTTATTTTATTAAATAATATTCGGATTCTACATGCATTGAAACGTAAAACATCAAATTTTGAGGGGGGTTTGAAATTTTTTTTTTTTCTTGGGCGATTACAATCGGTACAATTTGTAATTACATTGCGATTACAATTACGGTTCATTACCTATTGAATAATAAACCAAAATTCTGTCCGTCCGCCGTAGCCGTCAACACTTTTCCGGCCAAACTATGATAGCTAAATTTTTGACATTTTCACCAAAAATCAATCTGTCTCACGACCGCCCAATTCTCGAACCTCAGTGCTAGTTAAATTTTAAGGGTATTTTTGGGGGGGTTTTGAGGGGAGAAAATTAATATTTTTCAGGGTTTTTAAAATAAAATTTGTATTTGGAATCAATTTCTATAGATTTTCGGACGCTGAATCGAATGAGACCATCGCGGGGTCAATAGCTTTATTGGTTCTCGAGTTATCGCAGCTTTTGTGTCGAATTTGGGAGATTTTCAGAAATTTGACGTGAGGGTATAACTCTAGAGACCTTTGAGCTATAAAAATCGTCCTATACTCGTTGGAATGGTCTTCAAACACTCTCCAAGAGTACCGTTGGGCAAAAAATTTAGCTTCTTATTTGGAATTTAAGAAAACTATAAATGATTAAAATTACGATAGATGCTACGGAGTTTTCCCCTATAGTTACCATCTGCTTTTCGTCGGGAACGTTCACATATGTTCGGAATAATTAAAATCACAAATGCATAATCTTCTTAAATAAATCATTATTGAAGCGAAGGACTGATAAACCACTGTACAATCATTTGCAGCGTTTTATTTACACGTTTACATGGTAAATTGAGCTATTGTAAAGTGGAATTCAGAACGGCGGTTAATTTGGAAAAAAATACAGTACTATTATTTATACTCGAAAACACTTTCCGAACAAGTGTTTCTGTGTCTGTCTGTGGTCAAATATCGTCGTCGTATCTCCGTGAAAAATGAACGATACTCGATGAAATTTTTAAAAATCGTCCTCGAAATGAATTTGGCAAAAATAGCCATTTCGAGATTCGACACAGTATTTCCGAACGGTTGATTTTTTATCGTTTGGCTCACACACCGTACTTCCATTCTTTTTATTAAACTATTTCACGAGTGCGTTCTCCTTCATTGGATTTCCTGGAGATTTATATTTCAGTCGTTCGCTAATGTTTGCCAATTCTCCAACATGCGACTCAAAGAACGGGAAAGTTCCAAAAATCCAGGAAAATCTAGGAGTTGACGGAAAACCTTGGTTTTGACTCTGAGTCGGATTTTGATAGAGGAATTTTACAAAAGTTAATTATTCAGGAATGAAGGTAGAGGTGCGATTAATTCAAGTTCAACCGAATTAGTAACTCGCGCGCTATTCATCTCTCAATCGTAACACAGCATACGATTGTATGTAATTTTTTTTTAATCGCCGAAATATTTTTTTGGAGTGAGAGACCTGTTAAATATTATAAAAAGTTCGATTAAGGTAAAATTAATACGTGAAAAACGTGAATGAACCGTTTGATTAAGGTGAATATAAATTATAAATATAAAATATAATTATAATATATTTTTTAATATAATTTTTTTAAATATATATTATAATATAATTATAGTATAAAATATTATAAATGAACTCTTTCTCATCTTTGAATAGCGAGTGGGAAGGGGTAATCAAAAGAGAACGCTGCTTCGGAATCATCTTTATTATTCTAATATAAATATCGTGATCAGCGGAAAAGTGAAAAGCAAGAAACGTATAATTGATTACTATGTATGTACAGCGAAGTAGGGCATGCCCGAAATAAATGCCATCTGTAATGAAATGTCGATTTTTTTTTTTTTTTTTAAACTTTCAAAGCTATATTGGCGAAATTTTAAATCGGATTTTTCTCGCTAATGCGATATGGATTTCCAAGCGATCAGACTAGATATGAGATGTGTGATATGATTGAAGAACCGAGGGAAATGTTTTTCTTACCAATTATTGCTATTTAGACGAAAAGTAAATATTTTCAGAACACCCGCCACCTTCCTCTCTGACAGCGGTCAACAATTTGATCTGCCGAGAGGAACACCCGTACGATTGAACCTAGATTTCACATAGTTTGTAAAAACTTAGAATTATTCGTTTGAAACAGTAATAAATAAAACTATGTACAGACGATTTTACAATAATCGTGAATTAAATTATAAACGAATTTTCGTTTGGAAAAACGGCCTTTTACAGAAACCGCTCGGTAGTTGATATTTTTTGTACGGGAAATGTATCATGAAATTAAGGCGAATATATATTAGCAGCTGAAAAACCGGTTTCACTATTGCACTATTAGCCCGTTTAATTATCACAATTATTTATTACTATCGAAATAAAATTGAATTTCCGTCCGACAGACTGAAATTTCCGATGCATCGCTTCACCAATTCGCGAGCATCGGATTTCCAATAATATTTATATTCGATGCAATTCAATTGGCGCCGAGCGTTAAAAATGACATTCACTCGTGCGCTAAAATGAAAAACGTTCGTTCAACGCATAGTAAAATAGAAAAATCACGCTAAAAAGTAATAATAAATTAGCTAACGTAGAAAGCGAAGGCGTACATTGGCGTTTCGACGCATTATTGGCCCTAGTAATTACTAATGTTTAGTTTTGAGCTATAAATGGCCCCTCAAAATTGCAATCAGACTTTCGAGATGAATTTCGCACGAATTTCGTTCGAGCTTTGTCTTCAATTTCTCGCCGAATGATCATCTCAAAACTCTACAACTTAACGTAGGGTGATCACGTTGGAAAAAATGTTAAATTAATTCACACTATAAATAATATTATTGTTAATTTAATAAATAACGCCCCATTGTTTTTACAAGGTGTGGCGCAACGCATTTCACAGTGAAGAGGCAACACTTAATATATTTTTTTTCCAGATAAAATAAAAATTGCCGATCGCTTCGATTACTGAAATAAACAAGTGACGCATCTTCAAAGTGAACGAGCCGACGATTTTTTTCAAATAAAACCACAATTTTCGTCGGAGTTTCAACCGAAAATCGACGCTCGATTTTTCACATTTTTTGAAAAACGATAATTTTTTTTTTAGACATTTGGTTTTTCCAGCGACGAAAATTATTGTCCAAGGCACGTTTCCCATGTTAGGCGACGATTTTCGTCGGGGTCAGCCATTTTCTCATGTAGTAACTAAACAGCGTTGCAACGTAGAGAAGCATCAATAGTGCGCATGTTACTCCCAGGGCGAAAACTGAGGCCTTCGTTGGACAAGGTTCGACTATTGTCACTGTTTTGTCTGGAACAGAATTCAAATCTTATTTTCAAATACCGATCAGTTTTTCAAATTACGGTTTACCTAGACCATCTGTCCTTAGGTTATATAATAAAATTTCACAACTCGCCAACGCCAATAAACTTACCTCCTTTTCCAAAATCGGTAAACAGAGCTTCGTTGTTTCTCAAAAACTGACTTTGCCGCTCAGTGTCGCCAAAATCTAAGACTAGAATTTCCTGACTCAGCGTCATATCTTCTTCGCTATTGTTATCTACGTTGCTACTGTTGTTGCCACCTAGAGATCGCCGTCTCCTGCCCCAGGATTCCACACTTTCGCGGCCCCATTCGCATACAGCCTGCAAACGGATATTCAAATGTAATTAGAAATAAATTCATCATCATAATAATTATTAATTTAATATAGGTATATAATACTGATTTAATATTTATAATAATTTAATTATAATATAATTTTTTAAGGGTTATCTGTTCTAGAGAGTGAAATTGAAATTTAATAATATAATATAAATAAGAGGTAATAATAATTTAATTTAAATATAACTCGTAATGTTTCTCTATTCTAGAGTGTGTAATTGAAATATAATATAAATTATTATAATAATTTAGTTTTAATATAATTTATAAGGTTTCTTTATTCTAGAGTGTGTAATTTAAATTTGATATATTTATATAATATGTGAAATACTACCTATGTCCGACGGGCCTACCAGAATACTGGTCTCCTAGCGGTTCACCCTGGAACGTCATTGTGAGGGATTTTTTGTACCCAAAAGGGAAAGAGAAATGTAACAACGCCAGTCTGATTTCGTAATTCGTAAGATGGCGTCAGTATGTAGTATGAAACAGGACAGTCAGGGAGTTCCGCGGCCCTCGTGTTAATTTTGATTTATTCTCAATAATAAATTCCGTTTCGTGCGTTTTATTTCGCAAATTGTAAGTATCCATTCCCCATCGTTTGCATCAGAAGTGGGATTTTCGCGGATTTTTTGCGATGGAAGACGATAATGTTGGTGAAAAGAGCGACGACGTCGGGAATGAGCCGGATGATGCGTCCGAAGTGGACGCTACGGAATTGAGGGCCGGGCGTGTGAATACGGACTCCCGTGACTACGTTATTTCGTTGCTTGAAAGTCAAAATCGGCAGATGTGCGAGCAAAATCAGAGACTCGAAAAGCTCCTTGGACAAGCGTTGTCAGTGCCTTCTCGCGCAAATGCGATCGTCAAAATCCCCGATTTTGATCCAAAACGCGACGGTGAAGATCCGAAATCGTGGTGTGCGACCGTCGAGTGTTGCTTGGACGAATCTGCGAGAAAAGGTGGTTCGCTCGTCGTCACTTTGGGACAAGCGCTAAAAGGAGAAGCGGCCACGTGGTTTACGTCTATTGTCGGTCCCGACTTGACTTGGGATATTTTCAAATCAGCATTCCTCGCCCAGTGGGACGCGACCGATTCGCCGCCTTGCGTATTTTTCGCCTTTCTTCGTTCTCAACCGAAGGACAACAATGAGTCCTACGTTACCTACGCGTCCCGAATGATTCACAAATTGACCGCAAGTTGGAAGGGATTATCACATGAAGAGATAGCAGTTGCGGCCATCATGGGGCAGCTAGCTCAAACCGACTCAAGAGTGCGCAGGTTGGCCCACACCGAGCCGATCGGGACGCGTGAACGCCTGCTGAGGGAGTTGCGAGTTCTTCTTTACAAACGCCCGGGAGAACAGGCGGATGAACACGTCGAGCCAAAGAGGAACCGTTTTTCCCTACCGACTCCTCACTTCAGGACGCAGTTTCGCCCTACAGGCGCGCGTGAGGGATATTCCAGCGCGCATTTTTCGTCGCAACACAGGCCCTTTTCGCCTCTTCGACCTTCGTCTTCGCAGTTGGGCCAACGCAGGCCTTCGTTTTCTTTTCGGCCTCCCGCTCCTACCGGTGCTAATCAAAAGCCAGAGATAACCTGCTATACCTGCTCAGAGAAGGGCCATATTTCAACACAATGCCCAAACAAACAAGCTGCTCGTCAAAAGGACCAGGGGCAACAGAAGAAAGTTGGATTGTGCCACTTCAACCCCGTTGGTACTCTCGTGCATAATGGTAAGCGCTTCCAATATCATTTCGATTCAGGCAGTGAATGTTCTCTCCTCGGAATTTTGTTGAGTTCCGAATTTGATGGTCGAAAATTTAACAAATCGATTGCTTTACACGGTTTGGGTACATCAACAATCAGTTGCAATTCACAAATGGAGGTTCAAGTTAATATTGACGGTCATAATTTAACCATTTTATTCCATTTAGTTTCAAGCGATCTTTTGCCATACGATTTAATAATTGGACGTGAAATTCTTTCCCCTAATTTTCAAATGCTGATTTCCAGTAACGAATGCAAATTGGATGTAAAGTCAATAGAACAGCCGTCGGTTCAAGAGTGTGAAGAAAATTCTTTTGAGCCACTAATGACAGATGATGAATCGGAAATTTTTCAAGAATTGCTTTCTAATTTTTATATTGACGGAAATAATGAACACTGTTTTTCAGTCGGGTGCATCGACAAACCATTGAGATTTGATAATATTACGACGGATATTACCCCTGAACACAGAGCTAAATTGATCAAAATTCTGGAGAAATACCATTCAAATTTTATAACGGGTATTCCAACTTCACGCATTTCAACAGGTGTTATGGAAATTAGATTATTCGATTCCAAACAATTTGTTTATCAAAAACCATATCGAATGAGCCCTAAGCAGCGAGAGATGGTTCGCGAACGAGTCGCAGAACTGGAACGGGCGGGCGTTGTCCGTCCAAGTCAATCGCCTTTTGCGAGTCCCGTTCTCATTGTTCCCAAGAAAACAGGTGATTGGCGAATGGCGGTCGATTACCGAAAATTAAATAGCATTACAGTTCCACTAAGATTCCCTTTGCCATTGATCGAAGACCAAATTGCTAGATTGCGAGGTGCTAAATTTTATTCCCAATTAGATATGCTTTCGGGTTTTTATCAAGTTCCACTCCATCCCGATTCGATTGAGAAAACCGCTTTTATTACCCCCGATGGCCATTACGAATTTCTAGCAGTTCCTTTTGGTTTACGAAATGCGCCTAGTGTTTTTCAGCAAGCGGTCATATCTGCTCTTGGTGACCTCGCTAATACCTATGCTGTAGTTTATACCGATGATATTTTGGTGATCGGAGAAACTCTTGATGAATCCTTACAAAGGTTGGATAATGTCCTCTCAGTTTTAACTTCCAAAGGTTTTTCATTTAATTTACCCAAATGTTCCTTCATTGTTACAAAAGTTACTCACCTTGGTTATGAAGTTCAAAACGGAGAAATTCGCCCAAATTTACGAAAAGTAGAGGCTCTTACTCGTTTGCCACCTCCTACTTCTTTACGAACGTTGCGCTCATTTATTGGACTTGCAACCTATTTTCGAAAATTCATACCAAATTTTTCGTCTATTATGGCCCCTCTTTATAAATTGATTGTGACAACTCAAGCGGACGAGAAAACGTTTTTATGGAACGACGACCACGAATCAGCCCGACAAACTGTAATTTCTTTGCTCACAAGTTCACCAGTGCTAATGATTTTCGACCCCAAGTATGAAATAGAACTGCACACAGATGCCTCAGCTAGTGGATATGGATCCATTCTTCTGCATGTAGTTGATAAGAAACTTCGACCGGTAGCGTACTACAGTAAACGAACTACCTCTGGTGAATCAAAATTACATTCATACGAATTAGAAACAATTGCCCTGGCAAAATCGGTGAAACATTTTCATTGCTATTTACGTGATTATCCATTTACTGTTGTAACTGATTGCATGTCTTTAAAAGCTACGCAAAATAAGCAAGAATTAA
This sequence comes from Tupiocoris notatus, assembly GCA_037159825.1. Lineage (NCBI taxonomy): Eukaryota > Metazoa > Arthropoda > Insecta > Hemiptera > Miridae > Tupiocoris > Tupiocoris notatus. The sequence goes on along the minus strand of JASJUZ010000625.1, from coordinate 61,816 downwards.
TCCCGAGTGTTCAAAGATGGTGGGCTTTTCTTCAAAGCTACAATTTTAAAATTATTTACCGACCTGGACAAAAAATGCTACATGTCGATTTTCTTTCACGAAACCCTATTGGCGATGATGATCCCGAAGTAGGAACTTCTACCGTGACGAAATTAAAACCTTTTACTTTCAATGAAATCAACAGACTGAACACTCATGCTACAAAATCGGCTGATGCGAAAGTCCGCCCTCACGGCCGTAAGCAATCTATGGCTAAGGAATATCAATCAAATGCTCGTAAACAAGTGCTAGCAATTTCTGTCTCTTCAGAGTGGTTACTAGCCGAACAGCAAAAAGACCCTTTTATTTCAGAGATTGTTTTAAAATTTGACTCGGATGAAATTGATGATGAACTTAGTAACACGTACGAAATTCGATCTGGTATGTTGTACAGAAAAATTCAACGTAATTCACGCACACTTTGTTTGCCTATCGTTCCGCATTCGTTGCGATGGTCTATTGTGGATAATGTACACAGTTCAATTTTTCATCTTGGTACGGAAAAGACACTGGAAACACTATACAATTTTTATTGGTTCGACCACATGGCCAAATTTGTCAAAAAATTTGTAGAAAATTGTGTCACTTGTAAGTTGGCAAAACGAGATTCCGGTGGTGCACGTCAGATTACACTTCATCCTATTGAAAAGATTCCAGAGCCTTGGCACACTGTTCATTTGGACATATCTGGTAAGCTGAGCGGAAAGAGGGATACCCGTGATTACTTGTTTGTTTTTATTGATGGCTTTACCAAATATTGCTTGTTATTTCTTACTCACAAGTTAGAAGCTAAAAATGCAATTCAGGCATTACGATCGGCCATATCATTGTTCGGACCGATGAAACGTCTAATCGTCGATCAGGGACGCTCATTTACCTCTAGAGATTTTCAAAACTTTTGTTCTGAGTCACAGATTGCACTACATTTTATAGCAACCGGTTCTAGTCGCGCCAATGGGCAGGTAGAACGTGTTATGGGAACACTGAAAGACATGTTGACAGTCGCTGAGAGCGATCAGCATAAAACTTGGCAAGATTCGATTGGTGATATCCAACTAACTTTGAATTCAACTCCACACGCCGTAACTAAAGTTTCGCCAATGCAGTTAATGTTTGGTTTTGTTTCTCGACCACGCACGCTAATAGTTTGTCACCAAGATAATAGGGGTATTCATGGTCGGTGTCGAGACGTCGAGAAAGTCGAGATTGATAAGGTTGCCATGGAAATTTTCTCGACCGGACATGCGCAGTACGCCATTTCACATCTCGATCGAGAAATCGAATTCGATCCAAAAAAGCGTCGAGAAATCCGTCGAGAAGTCGAGATTCGGCGTTCCCGCCAAATTCGATGTAAACAACAACGCGAAACGACGGCTATTCGATAAATCTTTCCTCAGATTCCGATTTTTATCCGTTATTTCGCGTTCGTGAGTTTTGTGTTACCAAAAAACAATGGAAATTGTCACCTAACAGGCAAAAACTAAATTCTTTCGGATTCGGCGTTCCCGCCAAATGTCGATGTAAACAACAACGCGAAACGACGGCTATTCGACAAATCTTTCTTCAGGTTCCGATTTTTATCTGTTATTTTATTTTTATCGTTCGTGATGTTCATAATTTGTGTTACCAAAAACGGATGGAATTGTCACCGAATAGCAGAAACCAAATTCAATTGGTTTGTATTCGGCCATGGAGGCCTTAATAGATGAGTCCATTTCTCGATCTCGACACGGGCTTCACTGGGAGGATCTTCATGGTACGCGCGGTTCTCGACTTCTCGATTTCTCGACATCTCGATCTCTCGACACCGACCATGAATACCCCTAATGATATTAACTCTTGCGAAGATATTTCCGTTTTGAGAGAACAAGCATCTGCCCGAATCGCTAGACATGCTGATTACAGCAAGAAAATGTTTGATAAAAATAAAGCTAAAGTGCAGCCTTTCCAGGTTGGCGATTTGGTATTGTTGAAGTTGGAAGAACGTAATCAATGTAAGCTTGATCCGAAGTATAAAGGTCCAGTTAAAGTTATTAAAATTTTACCCAATGATCGGTACGAGTTGAAAACCATTGATGGACGACGTACTTACAAGTATGCCCGTGATCGGCTTCGTAAAGTACCAGAAGCGGCTGAGATAAGCGATTTAGCTGTTGGTTCTTCTGGGGCCACAGCGGATTTGGATGATTAAATGTTGGTCGTGTGATGTTCTTGAAGTGTTTGGGTGTACTGATCAGATTTTCGGGACTTGAGGCTGGATTAGCTTTTCGCTTGCGATGCGTCTGGTCCTCTCATCCCATCCAGTCACGTGTCGCTTGCGCTGTGTCTGGTGCCATCGCCTCTCACTTTTCGCTTGCGATGTGGGTTGCTTTGGTGTGTTGTCTGTCCCAGTGCGCCTGACCTCTTCCTGAACTTGTGTTCTCAAATGTGGCTTGTCATCTTTTCATGCTTGCCGTTTTTGTGGCATTGGTTTGGCTTTGTTATAGCCCGTTGCGACCTGGTTCTTCTGACGGGTCTTGTTGTGTTAAGTTGCGATCGTGCGTGATGCAGGTCGCCTTACGGATTGTTTGATTCGATGACAACACTGCTGTTTTACTTGATTCATATTCTCATTTGTTGACTGTACCATGCTTATCTCGGTCTGCTGCTGTTTTTGCTTTGTCTGTTATGCTCGGTGCATGCCGGTGCGACATTTTGAAGGTTATTGTTTGCATGCCTTCCTCCCTGCTGTATTCTTTTGCTATCATGTTACCTGTTAGCGAAATTGTTTGACTGTTGTGCCGTACTGTGTTTAGCGGCGGCCATAGTGTTACGTTGGTGGGGGCTACTGCCGTGTGCTCTCCCTTGTTTCAGACTCCTCTGGTTGCGAGGACGCCACCATGGTCAGGAAGGCCGTGTGAAATACTACCTATGTCCGACGGGCCTACCAGAATACTGGTCTCCTAGCGGTTCACCCTGGAACGTCATTGTGAGGGATTTTTTGTACCCAAAAGGGAAAGAGAAATGTAACAACGCCAGTCTGATTTCGTAATTCGTAAGATGGCGTCAGTATGTAGTATGAAACAGGACAGTCAGGGAGTTCCGCGGCCCTCGTGTTAATTTTGATTTATTCTCAATAATAAATTCCGTTTCGTGCGTTTTATTTCGCAAATTGTAAGTATCCATTCCCCATCGTTTGCAAATATAATAATAATTTAATTAGATATAATTTATATGGGTTATCTATTCTGGAGTGTGTAATTGAAATTTATAATATGTATACATAATATAAATAATAATAATAGTTTAATTATACTATAATTTATAAGGGTTATATATATTCTAGAATGTGAATTTGAAATTTAATATATAATATAAATAATAATAATAATAATTTAAGCATACTATATTTTATGAGGGTTATCTATTCTAAGAGTGTGAATTTAACATTTAATATATATAATATAATAATAATTTAATTATAATATAATTTATAAGGGATATCTATTCTAGAGTGTGCAATTGAAATATAATATAGATAATAATAATTTGATTTTAATATAATTTATAAGGTTTCTCTATTCTGGAGTATGTCATTTAAATTTAATATTATAATAATATAAATAAGAGGTAGTAATAATTTAATTTTAATATAACTCATAAGGTTTCTCTATTCTAGAGTGTGTAATTGAAATTTAATATGTATATAATATAAATGATAATAACAATAATTTAATGTTAATATAATTTATAAGGGTTATCTATTCTAGAGTGTGTAATATTGATCTTTCCAACTAAATTCGATTGCTCTTGCTTATTCAGTTACTTACTGGTTCGCAAGGTCCAAGACAGTATTTGACGTTGCACTGGAATATGACACCGTACGATTCAGTGAACCTGAATGCTTCGTAGATTGATTGCAAAGCGTTGCCGTCCGGTGAAAAGCCGGGGAAAATGTTCGGGTCGACTGGGCATCTGGAAAAACAATAGTGAAGCAGAATTTCGTTTACTGTCCAATTTAGATCTCTCAAGGATATTCTTAGGAAGGTTATAAAAAATTGTAAATCGTAACAAGTCAATTGCTCAGATTATTTGGATTTTTTGATGAGTATGAATGATTGATTATCAGCTCATATTATCGCTTTTCATATTACCGTAACTAGGTTGAGTCTTACTATTATAATTACTAATACAAAAAAATAGGTATTGTCCCTTCGCCTGCTAAGTCAACACTACTATTATACGCAGTATTGCCGATTTTTTTCATCTCAGATACTGGTAATAAAACATTTACGACCGAGCGGAGATCTCCTTTCTTTTGAAATTATTAAACTTGATAGAAAATAGTTCCTGCAAAAAAGTGACCATTTTCTTATTTTCATTTTCAAGATTTTTTTTTTTTTCGTTTCGAAGAAATAAAGTTCTTTCCTCGTGGTTGTTTTACGAGTTACAACAGAAGGCTGTCTTGGAAAATTAATTTTTTACACAGTTTTATAGTGTTTCGCTTAATTATTTTCTTAGATAGTTTTTTGTTCGCTCTTCGCAAGAGTTGAGGGCAATAGAAGTTTCAGTTTCTCTATTAGTTTTGCAACTTTCTTCTAACCAAGGTTCTAAACTTAGATTAGCCAAGGTTTTTTCGAATTTAAACGTAGAATTTGATGAAGTTATTATCGCACAATGAAGTTGGTGAATCAATTTTTACATTTAAACGATATCGTCGATAGGCGAAAAAGAACTTTGTTGAAACGCTATATTATCGAGTTGACTTAGGTACGAAATTAGTCATTGTCAAATTTGAACGAATAGAATTTTTCGATTAGCGAGTTTTTTACAGTTCTTCTGTGACGCGTTCGAAAATCGCAGAAAATTTTGAAAGCATTTTTTCGGAGAGCATTTTAAAAAGTGTTCCTCATCTATCGTGTTAATTTTGGCTTGTTTGGCATTGGCGTCTTTATAAATCCACTCATCCTCGCTTTTGCAATGTTCGTTTAAATTTTTATTTAAATTGCTATGGACCGAGAAAAAATTCTCATTTCTAACATTCTAATTCTGACTTTTAAATTCCCATGGTGGGGTTTACTGTTACCAACTCCCTATTTTATTTTATTTATTATTTTTTTTATTATTTTTTTAATAGTTCTAAGCGCTTTGCTACCGTATTGAACTTATAGATCTTGATGTTAAACAGTTGGGCTAAAAATGTGGCCGTTTCCTTAAGTTTAATCACTCACTAAAGCACAGTCTAAATCATTAATTTCCGAACAGCCAGAAAATACAAAAAAAATGGTACAATAAATTATTCTACCGAACAATTTGAAATAGAATTTTCGGCCTTTCAATAATTTTAACGCCGGTAGAAAGGAACGAATCGGGTAATCCAAAGATTTTCCAGTCTGTAATTTACGTTTCAAAAAATAAATAAATGATGAATAAAATGTAAAAAATAATAATAAAATGAGAAAAAAATGAAAATTTTTCGATTTGTTTGTTAGCTGTGCTTTAATCAATTGGATTTTCTTCATTCTCCCCTTCGCTCCGCCATTTTATGACAATTATTATTATTACTGTTTAATAGACATTTTTACACCGGTTTCATTATATTTATTTTATTTTATAATAAAAATGTAAATTATTTATACCTTCATCTAAATTACGTGTCTAATATTATTACGATTGTTACTATCAGGAATGAAAGAAGGGTTCAGGGATTGCCATCAATTTCTACGCTCTCTGAAACCTTCAAATAATTTATTGTTGTCGTCCAATATTGTATTCTCGTACTCACCCTTCATCGTCGATAATATGAAACGTGCTCTTCGAATCCTTAGCCATTGCGACGCAGCTTCGTGCGAATATTCCGTAGGGCGCTGGAAATTCAATTGGAAAAAATCAGTTTTATTCAAATTACACTTTCAAAAAATTCACTTTTTGGGGAGTTCAGTTTTACGTACTGTCTTCGGGGATTTCGATTCTGAACGTCAGCTTGTCTCCAATGCGGACCGTTTCGACTTCTCTGTTGCGAGTGTCTAGTATTCGAATTCTCGGAGCCGGCGCCTCCGGTGCTGATGTTATACTGATCATTTCTGGATCCCTGCAATTCAAATATAAAATGTTTTCATCAAGTAGGTACTAAAAAAAAATTTTTTTCATTATTATCTATTACAATATGGATAAAATATAGTATTTAAAATTTATTTTCTATCGAAATGGGTATAAATGAAATACTTATAGTGTTAAAAAAAAATTTTCTATTATTATTTTCTATTAAAATATAGATAAAATATAGTATTTAAAAATGGTTTTGTATTATTTTCAATTAAAATAGGTATAGATGAAAACCTATAGTGTTTAAAAAAAATTTCTAATATTATTTTCTATTAAAATATGGTATTTAATTTTTTTTTTTTTTTTGTATTGTTTTCAATTGAAATAAGTAAAGATGAAATACATATAGTGTTAAATTTTTTCCTTTTATTATTTTCTATTAAAATATAGATAAAAAATATAGCATTAAAATTTTTTTTCGTATTATTTACAATTAAGATAGGTATAGATAAAATACCTAGTGTTAAAAAAATTTTTTCTAATATTATTTTCCATAAAAATATAGTAGGTATTTAAAAATTAATTTTCTATTATTATTTTCTATCAAAATAGGTATAGATAAAATGCCTATAGTGTTAAATAATTTTTTTCTATTATTATTTTCTGTTGAAATATAGTATTTAAATTTTTTTTGTATCATTTTCAATTGAAATAGGTATAATAGATAAAATACCTATAGTGTTTAAATTTTTTCTATTTTTATTTTCTATTAAAATACAAATAAAATATAGTTTTAGGCATTAAAAAAAAATATTAATGTATTTTTATTCTTTTTTGCGAAAATACTATATTCGATTAGATATTAATAATAGTACATTGCATGGTCGGGTATCAAATAAATGCAAAGCTTACCGAATAGGCATCATTCCGAACGTTATGTTTTTTGAAGACATGTCGTACGTGCATTTCACTTTGTAAATCTTATCCGCTTTTGTCATGACGACGCTGTGATGCTGCAATACAACTGTGTTCGTGTAGACTCCGGTCTGCGAAGAAAGTAGTAAAAATACTTCATTCAGAATATCGTTAAAATATATTTTCTCATCTCTTTCAATATATAAATACGTACGACGGATTGAGTGTTGCAATCCTGGCCGCTCATTGTCAAATCGAGACGGAAAAGGTCGCTATTGATGACGTCGATGTTGCACGTTTCAGATCTCCCCAAAGCGTAAATTCTTCCGTTGAACGGTTTGTTCGTCCTCACTTGAACGGCGATTCTCGTATCTTTGCAGTTGACGGCGACTAAAGGGAAAAAATAATGTGCTGTAAATTCAACTCGAGCTCAACTAGATGATACTAGATTTATTTTTAGGTCGAAACTAAATGTAATTTATACCACATCGGTGAGGGAGACTATAGAAGTACCTCTTAATTGCAAATTAAGTGTTATTATTAACAAAACCCCAATCAGATCATTCTGGGACACCATTTTTCATTCGCGGGATAAGAGAATAAATTATTAAAAGAATAAATAAAGTAATAAAATAAAGAAAAATTAAAAGAATAAATAATAATGCCATTTTTGTTGCTAGTCATGCTCTCGTGTAGCTTGTTTTTGCAGCAGGGCAAAATAATTACAATTTCAATGCCGAAAATTGAAAATAATACTGCAATTAAGAAGAATCGTAAGAATTGGATTGAATAAATATTCAAATGGGGATATTTTTTCTCGACTTTACTCCTTTTTTCTAATACATAAACAAATGAATATTAACATAAAAGCTAATAAAAAAAAGAGGCAATTTATTAATTTTTAAAATTTGTTTATTTTTATTTATTGGCAAACATTGTTTATTGTCATTTGCATTTGAACGTGATTTATTCCTGTAAGTTCAATTTTAAATTTTTTCTGACTACAAGGTTGAAAGGTTGAGCTTCAAAACTAACTTTTAAGCTAAAAGAAGAAAAGGAAAAAGCAGAAATATTGTAATCTATGGAAAAAATCGAAGTCATTTCAGGACTGACTAATTTAGCTTTTCTATGAATCGAAAAAAAATGAGTTCGCCTTGTGCTTTCGAAAAAATTGAGTTTTGCAATATGGGAAATTTAATGCTCTTTCGTAATGAATGATAAGATTTGTCCTTACTTCTTTAAGGTAGGGTGGTTTTTAGTGAGTTAGAGTCGAAATCTTCAGTGATTATTATTTATTAATTTAATTTTTTACCTTGAGCACGTTTCATTTTATTTTTTTTCCACTTGAAATCGATAAATTTTCCTATCCAGAAGCAAAGTCGAAAACATAAAAAATCTTCCAAGTAATTTTCCCCCTTTTTGGCCCTTTTTGGAAAAGGTGCAATTTTACTAGTGAAACTTGTTTTGTAATTTATTTTTTTGTTTTTACTTGAAATGAATAAAATTTCTCAGTTAACATAATATTGGTTTAAAGAATTCCTTCTTCTATTCTTCTGATTGGCGGTGACGATTTTGATTGGCCCTAGAGAGTTTTTTCCACGAAGGAGAAAACAGAGGAAACAATAGATTTCAACAGTCTTAATATTGATATGAACATATAAGTGAGAGTCTCACCATCGTAGCATGTTCCTGTTTTGTCGCAATTGACGTCCGAGCGAGTCAAATTGTTCAGTGTCGGATCGTCGGTTGTGTCGAAGACGACGGGCAAAGTTGCATCGTGAGGTGTCGTCACTGATTCTGAAAACGATAGCGACGCATGAAAAAAATACGGAAAGACGATTAAGTTCCGGAGCGTTTCTAGTGTTTTTGGAAGGAAAGTTCTCGTTTTCCTATTTTAGCGAATTTTTCTCGAAGAGGAAATATAATTAGTGGTACTTGAAAGGAAAGAAGGTCTTTTTAAAAATAAATTTGGTTGAGCCGTGCAAAATTAATTTCTATTTTTTTCATCGTACCAAAACCAAAACGCCCATTTTTTCGCTCGAGAATTTTCAAGCTCGAAAATTATCTTACTTTCGCAGTAGTTCTCGTAATAAGTGCCGACTCGCTGCCCGTCGTCGATCAATGGCCTCTCTCCGTTCAGATAGGTCGACGGTCCATCGGGAAGGGTTTTGTGGTCGAGATGGTAGAGCTGGCAGTTGTACGATGTTCCGATCGGAGGTCCTTTGAAAAGGAAGGACCTGCAGAGGAACTCGGTTTCGATCTCGCAGGCGAGTCTGCATGCGGCTTCGCTGGTGACCTGCAACCGCAATGGAAACGTTACCAACGCGAAATGAAACCTTTTGGATTATTATACAATTATTTCTGCAGGTTGAGGGGGAAAATGATGAGACGACCTCTTCTCCATTTTTTTCCTTTTTATTACGCCGAGTACTTTCGCCAGTTCGGGCTTCTTCAGGGCATTATAGGTACCTATGGCCCTATAATGCCCTGAAGAAGCCCGAACGGACCAATAGTGGACAATTATTATACAATATTGGATTATTATTCAATAATAAACCAATGTAAAAACCATTGTAAAAAAAACATTGAAAAAAATTTTGATGTTTTACGTTTCAAGGCATGTAGAATTCGAATATCCAATAAAAAAGCTGAAAATTATTGTTCAGTGGTTAATTATTCCTTCGCTATAATAATGATTTAGGAAGACTATCCATTTGTGATAGTAATTATTTCGAACATTTCTGAACAATCCCACCGAAAAACAGATGGTAACTATAGGGGAAAACTCCGTAGCAACAATTGTAATTTTAAACATTTTTATTTTTCTTAATTTCCTAATTAAAAGCTAAACTTATTGCTTAACTCTACAGCTGGAGAGAGTGTTTGACGACCTTTCCAATGCGTATAGAACGATTTTTATAGCTCCAAGAACTCTCGAGTTATACCCTCATGTCAAATATCTGAAAATCTCTCAAATTCGACACAAAAGCAGCGATAACTCGAGAACCAATAGAGCTATCGATCCCGCGATGGTCTCATTCGATTCAGCGTCCAAAAATCTATATAATTTGATGCCAAATACACATTTTTCTGAAAAACCATGGACAATATGAATTTTCTGAATGAAAATTCCTTCCCCTTTTCCTAAATCCTCTCCCATTTTCGTGTTTGCTTTCCCTTTCCCTATTCTAATGTGAAATGTTAAAAAAAAGATAAATTCGGAAAATAATTTTTATAGTATTATTTTTATTCAGAAAATTTTTTTATAGTTGACATGCTGACAAGTTGAGCAATGATTTTTATATTTTTATGCTCTCTCTTTAAAACAATTTTTTTTGTCGAATCCGCTAGTTTTTTGCATGCATTTTTCAAATAAGACAAAATTGTTCAACCGGCATTTGCCCAATTGATAATTTTAAATATACGGCTCTGAATATTGCTCGCCTTTTTTGTTTGAAAAATACCAATTTTCCCCTTTTTCTGATCGAGGTTTTCCCCAAATCTCCGCTTGAGACCTGGCAACACTGATAGCACTCGTAGTTATCAAATGACCAACACTGTTCAATACCCGTTTATTACTCTCGAATTTTTCCTTTCCGATCGTAGAAATAAAACATTCCAAATCGCATCGTTCCATACCAAAGTCGTGACTAGGCGATTCGTGGTTCGATGTGCCCAAGATTAGACCGAAAAGGTGCAACGTATCGTGCAAGCTCGTTTCCCACTGTTGGACGATAACAGCGCAAAATCCATACGAATGAGCATCTCATATCGTCCGTTCCCAGAAATTACCACCTTTTCCTCTTCCCTCGTTGAAAAGGTACCGTTCTAGCGGTTGATGCCGATCCGTTTTCGCTATTCGAGCGCTTCTAATCAGGTGTGGGCATCAATCCAGGTCACCAGGGGGGAACCATAGTTTTTCTGTTAGCGGGAATCTTGCACGCTCGGGATCAGTCTTCCCAGGTTCATGGGAGCGCATTGATTTAATCGGATAGCCGTCTGTTCAGAAACGCGCGAGAAAATTGAACCCTAATTGCGGTGTTGGTAATAAATTCGCTAATATCTGATTCGAACTTCCGTTATTGCACTCGGTGAGGTAACCTTTTGAGGCTCTGTGTTTTACATTTCACGTCATAATTTTTGTTCATCCAATAAAAAAAATTCGGTCCGTCCGCCGTCAACGCTTTTTTGACAAAACAATAATTGTTAATTTTTGACATTTTCACCAAAATTCATAATACATTCTTAGTCGCAGGAAAGCTAAATTCTTCAACCGAAAATCTCAAACTTCATTTTAAGTTTTTTTTTTTTTTTTTTTTTTGGGGGGGGGGGAGGAGGGATTTTATATTTTCCAACACTTCTCAGACAAAGGTGTATTCGGTATCCAGGTCTTTAAATTTTTTGAGGCTGAATTGAATGAATGGGGTCAATTCTCTTGATATTTCTCAAGTCATGGCAGCATTTTTGTGAAATTTTCGTGATAGCGAAAAAATCCCCCTTATTGGTGCAACTCGAGACTTTGTGGGGCATTCATGGGAGATATTGGAGCTGCATTTTTTCACGAATGTTCGAAATAGGATCACAAATGAATAGTCTTCTTAAATTATTGAAGCAAAGGAATAATAAACCACTGAACAATCATTTGCAGCGTTTTTTTTCACCCGAATTTTGAGTATTTCTTTGCTTGAGAGGCATCTCTCGGTTGAAAACATTCGTTTCCATAACAACGCGGATCCAAGAAAACAAAGTTCGCTTAACGTTGCCATTTATTGGCAATTTAAAGCCTGAACTAGGCCAACGATTCGTTGTTAAGTGCGGCAACGTTGCGAAAAAGTCCACCCGCCAAGTTTCGTGTCCGCTGCCATAATTATTAATTTAGGAGTCCTTGGGTTGTGTACTAACCTGAAGGTCCTTGTCGACGTAGTAATGTAGGCTGACGTATTGAGCAACTTTGTCGTCGGCCACGCCAATTCTCGGCAATTGGTAATTCCTGTTACCTTTGCAAGCTTGGTTCGCTGTAAATATTTTTTCGACGGTGAGTGAAGAAAAAAATTCAATTATATAACGGGAGCATATTATTCTATAGACTCGGTGGAATATTTGTCCGACACTTATATTTTTGAAAATTCACCATCAAAGCTCTGTTGGCTATTATATTAAATTAACTCACATTTGAGGCAAAGGTTTTCGAAGTAGTCGACGCCCTGGGCATCTATGAATTGCACGTATTGTCCGGTCGTCCGGCGGTCGGAATCGCTCAAATGGCATTGCAACGTTACGTAGTTGTATTCGACTGATCGACAGGTGAATCGATGCTGTAATAAAAAAAAAACAAGCTCGTAATATTGAAGAAAAATGGCCGAGAATTTAAAAAAAAATACACGTGCTACTGTTCATGCTTTTTGATCAAATTTTGTTATCAATTTATTTTCTATTGGGCAGAGCTGAGAGAATTGGAACCGTTGAATTCGAATGAATACCTCGTTCAAACAAGCCGCCAAACAGGCTTCCTTGGTAGATGTGTAAATCAGAGCGTTGTCAAGACCTCGAATCATTTTGTTCGGCACGCGTTCGAACGACCAAGGACGAAGGCAAACGTTATCTGAAAAAAATTAATCAATTATTATTATATAATTATATATAATATTGTAATTAACAATAGTAATTATTTATTAATTATATAATCATTAATAAAGCTGTATTAAATTAAGTGTTAATTACGTAAATAATTATTGATAGTAATTATAAACAATATTATATAATTATTATAAATATATAACTTATTATTATATAAATATTACGCCGGATGAGTTAACTTATATATTCGATGTTGGATGATTGGACCGTTCTGTTAAAGCGTAGCCTCCTATTGAGCTTTTTATTTACACAAGATCGATTAATTCACGCGGAGCTGCTTTGCAAGTGAAAGCACCAGTCGCAAATTTACATTTCATAGATAACGTACCTATCTATTCACCGCTGAATGTCAATGATCAGCGATTCTTCACGTTCATTCTTTACTATCGAGGAACGCTTTTATGAGTCAGCAGTAAAAAGCGATCAAACGACGCTTTTACATTACATCATCCGATTCATTAGGGCTCGTCTTAATGAATAAGTTGGGGAACAATTCGGAGATAGTGTTGATGATAATAAATTTTCAAAATTACCTGATCGAATCTGCAACTTGACCATGTAGTACAGGTTGACCGACCTCTGAGCAGTTGCAGCCGGATTCGTCGCCGTTGTTTCGTTCTGAAGTTGGCACACTGTTTCTTGCGTCGGCGTTAGAGGGTTGAGTACGAAGCTGAAATATTGAGCATTTTATAAGGACCTACTTTTTTAAATTTATTTATTGCTTTCACTAATTAATTAATTAGTTAATTCATTTATTCATCAATCCATCCATCCATTCGTACATTCATTCATCCGTCCATCCATTCATTCGTTCGTTCATTCGTTCGTTCATTCAATCAATCATTCATTCAATCATTTATTCATTCGTTCGTTCATTCATTCATTCAGACATTCGATCATTCATTCATTAATTCATACATTCGATCATTCATTCATTCATTCATTCATTCATTCATTCATTCATTCATTCATTCATTCATTCATTCATTCATTCATTCATTCATTCATTCATTCATTCATTCATTCATTCATTCTTTTGTTCGTTCGTTCGTTCTTTCATTCATTCTTTCGTTTGTTCGTTCGTTTATTCATTCATTTATTCATTCAATCATTCATTCAATCATTCAATCAATCAATGAATCAATCATTCATTCATTCATTCGTCCATTCATTCATTCATTCAATCAATCATTCATTAATTCATCCATTCATTCCTCGTTCATTCGTCATTTGTTCATTCGCTCATCCATTCATTTATTCATTCTTTCATTTATACATTTATTTATTACTTTTATTTTTTATGGTTAATATCAATCGAGCTAATGGCTAATAATGCTACCTGAACGACGCCGCTTGGCAGTCGGGCTCTTCTCGGCACCATCCTTGGCATTCGTATAAAGAGAGGTTCTTGATGGTGAAGTACGTATTGCCTCGGTAATCTAGTTCTGTGAGTTTTTCAAACGCAACTCGCCCTGCAACAGACAATGAAAGTAAAGAATGGTTGATGGGTGTATTTCATTTTTCTTATTTTACCAACCTGGAGTGGCAACACTGTGGTATATAACATAAAGAAGGCCCTCCGAAAAAATCTCTCCCTACCGTCTGCCTTTTTTTTTTTTTAAACAATTTTCACATTATTTAACTGTCTTGAAACCAGTTCATCAATCATCAGTTAATTTCACCAATTGGTATACACGTTCATCGAGGATATCAATTGGTTCGCATAATACTATTTAAATTCCATTTTATTTGATCCGTTTCAAGGTGAAAACATCACAGTTGAAAAACGTCAAAATAAATGAACTTGAAAAAAATTAATTTTGCTAAATTAATCTTCTAAAATATATTTTTAAAAATTGGAGAGGATAGAATTTTCACGTTTGGATCGGCGTCAAATAGAACCAACAAACAATGAAACAAGATTTATTCAATTGAGATTGGATTCGAGTTTGAGGAGACGCGACGGTTATAATCTTGACTAGAATTTTACCCGCGAGATAGGGAAACAGCGCGAGTAGCAGTAATTTTTATAAAATTCAAAAGAAAACTAAGATCGATATTCGAGAAATCGAAAAAGAGACATTTCAGTTTGAGTAATGGGTTTCGCAGTGTTATGGGAGGTGTTTTTGAAGTAATGCTTTCAAGCGCCACTAGAGTGCTCTTTTTTGTATTGGAGTCAAGCCTGTTTTGCATGTAAGGTCGAGTGATACCACTCGGTCGATCTAATACGTCCATTTTCAAGTCCCAACACGGTAAATAGGGTTTAGGTATAATAGGTTTGTACGGATGAAATAGCGTTCTGAAAGTAAGTTCCTATTTTTTTTACTTCCATGTTTACGTAGTAAATGGAAGTATTGAGATCGTCTGAAAAGTCGAATTCGGAACCGAGGTCCTGATGGAAGAAATTTTCATAGTAGTATAATACTCAGAAACACTTTCTGAACAAGTGTCTGTGTGTCCGTCTGTCTGTGGTCACAAACTGACATAAATCGCCATATCTCCCTGAAAAATGGATGGAAATTAGGGTTTTCCGAATTTTGGATTACACACAGTACTTCCGAGATACAAGCGTTCAAAGTTTTTTCTGTTTCGATTTTTACAGGCTACGAGAGTCAATATTTTTCTACGTTTGAGGGCTTGAAATGTCGGTTATGGCAAGCAGAAAACACTAGATTTTTTGTATAGTGGGTCACATACAATGCCTCCACGTTATGAGCGTTTTTCACGATTTCACTAGTGCATGTTTTGTATTTTGATTTTTACAGGCCGCAAAACTCAATGTATTTGAACGTTCAAGGTCTTAAAATGGTGGGGTCGGCGATTGAATGACGCCTGATTTTTATCAAATGGCTCACATGCAGTACTTCCGCGTTATTGGCCCATTTGCTACATTTTGATTTTTATAGACCACAAAAATGAATATATTTGAACGCTGGAGGACTTAAAATTTTTCTATACGACAGTTGAATATCGCTTGATTTTTATTATTGGGGTCACATGCAGTACCTCCTCGTAAAACGCATTTTCAGTTATTTTATTCTAGCGCTTTTGTGACTTTCGCGTCTCTTTGCTTTAAATATGACCAATTTCGACCAAGTTCAAAATCCTTATTTTGATCACACACCGTACTTCCGCCTGACGCAGTTTATCGCTGTTGAGCTTTTTACAGGCTGCAAAAATCAATATATTTGACGCTAGAGGTATTTAACATTGTCATGGCGAGTGAAAGACGCATACCATACTATACCATGGCTATAACTGTTACCGACTCAAACATGGAAGTACTGTGTGATCTATGCACACCACTGGTTTATTTGATGGAATACACCGCAGAGAAATGAATCCAACGAGGAAATTTTTTTGGGTCTCAGGACGAGACTGATTTTCTTCTTTTAGGCAAAAGTAAAAGTAGTGACTCTGATAACAGTTAGAACATAATATATCCCCCCAAACACGTCAGAATGTTTTTCGACGCTCCTTTCCTGAAATTCTTTAAATTTTTCCCTGAAATACCTTTGCGAAAAAAATTGCTCGTTGAAAGAACGACTTTGGAAGCATTCGACAATTTTCTTTTTTTTCTGCTCGCGGTATCAAGATACTCGGCAATCGGGTTTTTTCAGATACTTTTTATTCTCCCAGTCTCTACCTCATTATTGGTGAAATATTTTCATATTTCTTCGGTTGTGCTCAATTCTCTCCATTTCACCTCGAGCCTTTCCCCGTTTTTCTTTGTTTTCCTTATTTCCTGCTAATAGAACGCCGTTTCAGGTTGATTATCCGAGGCTTTTGCGGAAGCGAAAGAAATGCGACCATTCGGTTCGATTCCGAAGAAGTGGTAACCGTGCAATCAATTACGAACCCCTGAGTCAACAACCTCCTAACAAACCGCGAGCGAAGTAGGTAGGAGCCGAGTGACTATCTTGACTACCTCGAAGTGGAAAAAAGGAGTTTCCGTAAAGGGCAGCCTTACCACTCCCACGCCTGCCATGGCGCCCGCCGACTCGGTCTAGATACCTCGTTTTCTTCCTATAGAGCTGCAAGAAGAATTCGCCTTCGGAACTTGACTATCAACACTCGAGAGGAAGCTCCTCTTACACCAAAATTGACGACGGGAATCGATAGAATAGTATAAATTGTCCTGGGTTGGTGAGGGGGAGAAGAACCAGGCGACATATTCTCCGATTTTTTATTTACTGGCCGAGCACTTTCGCCCCTTCGGGCATGGTTCCACATCGCCCTGAGGATGCCCGAAGGGGCGAAAGTGCTCGGCCAGTAAATAAAAAATCGGAGAATATGTCGCCTGGTTCTTCTCCCCCTCACCAACCCAGTACAATGAGAGATTGATGCAACGCTCAACCAAGAAGTATAAATTGTCGTCAAAATGTGTTGATCTCTTCAAATTGAGCAACAAGTGGAAACCGTGCTCAAAAATTCGCAAGAGAAGTAGGCAGTTGTTAAAATTGCTGACATACAGAACGAACTGTTATTCTGTAAATATTCTCACGACATTGAGTGTAAAAATTCTAAAAACTCTAAATATTGTAAAATATTGACTTATACTAAAATCTACTAAAACTAAGTAGGTAATCAAATTTGCGTGCCGGAGAATTTCAGGGTTCAACGGGCTCTCGTAAAATTAACTCGCCATTACAAACATTTTATGGCCTCTAACGTCAAATAATTATATTGCTTGCGGACAGTAAAAGCCGAAAATCGCGGGGTCGATAGCTTCATTGGTTCTCGAGTTACTAGTTTTACAGCTTTTGTGTCGAATTTGGGAGATTTTCAGAAATTTACATGAGGGTATAACTCGAGAGTTCTTGGAGCTATAAAAATTGTTCTATACTCATTGGAATGGTCGTCAAACAATCTCTCCAGGTGTTGGTTAAGGCAAAAAAAAAAAAAAAATAGCTTTTAATTAGGAAATTAAGAAAAATAAAATTCATTGAAATTACAATAGTTGCTACGGAGTTTTCCCCTTAAATAGTTACCACCTGTTTTTCGCTGGGATTGTTTAGAAATGTTCGAACTAATTACTATCACAAATGGATAGTATTCCTAAATCATTATTGAAGCGAAAGAATAATAAACCACACTGTACAATCATTTGCAGCGTTTTTTTTTTAATTATTTTTATTTTATTTTTTTTATTTTTATTTTTTATTTTTTTTTTATTATTTTTTTTTTTATTATTTTTTTTTTTATTATTTTTTTTTTAAGCATAGTTGAACAAAACGTTTCACATCTCGTCGATCCGTCCCAATACATTACAGTTCTGGGGCAATGTTCAGTGAAAATAACTCTCGCTGGCGGTATCAAAAATAGCGAAAAAAGTTCGTCGAAAGAGGAGAAATTGAAGCAGGTGGAATTGAATCGCTGCGTCTGCAGAGAAATCGTAAATGGGGAAGAAGACGATGAAAATCTCAGGTGGATGGAACGTGATCGGGGGCGAGCGGATTTCTATTTCCGACGCCCATCAGACAGAATGGTCATTGATGGTCAGAAGCAGTTATCTATTTACAAAACCGTCAAACGTTCGCGGTCAGCGGCGTAGACGAGAGAAAAACAATTTGGCAATTCCGATCGAGGGAAAGGTTGGAAATATAGAGAGGAGTTCAATTCGGAGCAAATGAGGCTATTTTCGACCTATACAAAGATAATTCAACATTTAAGTGTTGTAAATGGAAGTGCGAAAAGTCGAATTTTTAACTGAAATGGACATTTTTGGGAAAACATTTCTCAGATTTTTCAGAAATTTTTTCTATTTAAAAGGAAATCAATCGATTTGTTAATAAAAAGAAAACCACAATTGGACAAAATTTTTGACAATACACTTTTTTTTGCGTGATAAATGTATCCGAGTTCTGTGACAACAATGATTAAATTCGGTCGATTTTAACTGGATAAGAAAAATTGATTTATAAGGATGATAATAATAATTGGAAAATAATTGAACAAATCAAATAATCTTTGTAAAATTGTAAAAATTCAAGTCACGAATTCAAATTGATTTCGTCGTAAGACTTTTTAAGGGCAGTTTTTCTTGATTTTACAGTCGCTTTTACTCGTTTGCCAACTTAAAGCACTGCTGTGCAATCATGATTTTCCAGCCCCACGAAAAACATCAGTTTTTTTTTTTTTTAATTGAATCATTTTAATTAGACTCACATCCAATGGCGAAGAAAAAAAAATAGTTCTTAGGGAAGTTTATTTTTCATCCCTAAATTTCGAGTAATCAGTAACACGTCAACTCTTTTTTATTGTTTTCAAATCTGGAGGAATTTCGATTTTTCAAGCCGGAAAAAACGTATCAGCGCCGTTCTGATGTTCTTCGATGTCGACATGAGCTATCGACGTTCTCTTTCGGTGAAAAAAGTGGACCATTTACGAGAATTCTTGGGATTCCTCATCGCCGGCTACAGTCCCAGTATTACACCGCTGCTAAGAGGTCATCGTTCCAAGAGACTACGTTTTCTCCACCGAAGAAAATGATTCGACGCAGAACTGCAACGAGGAGGTTTCGCAGTTTTCGATTTTACACGCTCATCATCTTTTCACCTTTCGTCTTTTTTCACATCGGCCTCCACGCCGATTTCCTCGGACGTTTTTGACATTTTTTCCTCTTTCCACCTTAAATCGAAACCCGTCGCTGTTTTATGGTTTTTTTTTGTTTTTAATTTCTAGCCTTTTACGACGGCGTTTCACGAAACATGAAAGCTTTAATGATGCGACGAGGTCTGGCAACTGAAGGCAGCACAACTTTCCTAATATAATAATTGAAGGTCCGTTTTTGTTGGTTTGAGGCTCTATTGGTGAAGTGTTGAGGAAATATAGCCAACTTGGAGTGGAGAAGGAGTGAAAGGGGAGTGGAAATGAGAGGTAAAATTAATGAGTAAAAGTAGATAAAATAGAGAAAAAAAAAGGTGCAAATGATCGTAATTTCATTTTCAATAGTAATTATTACGAACATTTGTGAGCGTTCCCACTGAAAAACAAATTGGTAACAATGGAGAAAACTCCGTAGCAACTATTGTAATTTTAATCATTTTTATTTTTCTTAATTTCCAAATTAAAAGCTAAATTTTTTGCCTAACGCTGGAGAGAGTGTTGACGAGCGTTCCAACGAGTATAGAACCATTTTTATAGCTCCAAGAACTCTCGAGTTATGACCTCATGCCAAATTTCTGAAAATCTCCCAAATTCGACACAAAAGCTGCGATAACTCGAGAACCAAAAGAGCTATCGTGAAGGAGAGATACACCACGAGTCAGCATCCCCCTCCTGTTACAGCCTTTTAAAATTCGTCCCTATTCCTGGAACACCCGTTTGTTTAGCGAGCGTTTGAATTACGGCGGCTAAAAATGGTTTCATCCGAGGTTCTGTCGTTCATAATAATTAATGCCGATACTGTTACCGTCTGGGAAACGGCTAATGTGGGTAAAACGGGCGGCGACCCGTTGCGGATGCTTTCTTCTAGGATATTTCGCCCGAGGAAGATACACGAGCACCTTCTAACGGGTGGCCTCGCATGAATATTCACGAAGCGATGCGTCATAGTTACCGCTGTATCAGACGATGAGATCGAACCCAATTAACGGGCGTTCGTCCTTCGTGCTATAGTGACACAGTAAACCTGGATTGAGTCGAATTATGAAAAACGCCTTCACTTTCAATAGAGAGCGTATCGTTTTGTTTACGAATAAATAAATGTCGAGCCGACGAAGACTATTTAGGAGAGCGCAGATTATCATAATGCTAGCGATCGAGTGAGTCCCGACAAATTAGAGGAGTTCCTCGTCTTGCTGTACTAAATTGGAATGAATACGATTTTGGTTAATTATTCAATTTTTATTATTATTGTTATTATCAATTAATTTTAAATTATTTTTATTATTATTATCAATTATTTTTAAATTATTTTTATTATTATCAATTAATTTTTATTGTTATCATCAATTATTTTTAATTATTCTTATTCTTATTCTTATTTTTATTTTTATTCTTATTCTTATTCTTATTCTCATTCTCATTCTCATTCTCATTCTCATTCTCATTCTCATTCTCATTCTCATTCTCATTCTCATTCTCATTCTCCCTTCTCATTCTCATTCTCATTCTCATTCTCATTCTCATTCTCATTCTCATTCTCATTCTCATTCTCATTCTCATTCTCATTCTCATTCTCATTCTCATTCTCATTCTCATTCTCATTCTCATTCTCATTCTCATTCTTATTCTTATTCTTATTCTTATTCGACCTATTAATGTCTCAATGGTTCAGTCAAAGCGCAACACTTATACGTATTTTTAAAGGCTCTTGAGGATTGGAAAATTATTTTCCAATATTTCGAGAGAAATATAAATAATTTTTTCTGCATTTTTTGCACATTTTCAATTATTTAAAAAAAAAATCTCAGGTGGGGTCTGGGCAAAATTTAAGGGTCTACCTCCCACCTCCATAAGAATTTTTCACCACACTTGGTTAAAAAGTCAAGACAGCAAAGTCAATGCGTGGTTTTTAAATAAATGTCCAACCAGCCCTAACTTGAAAATGTTATCCGAATTCTTCAATATTATTGAACCATTGTTTTGCATTGCAGTACCCAACAGTAACTTATTAACACACTTGAGCGAAAAGTGTTACACAGGGCGAAGGATATAATTGTGTTTTTAGATGAGCCACGAAAAAGCGGGCTGATTCTTTATTTCCGTTATGGGCCGCCCAGTTGGCTACTGTAACTGAAACCGGCTCACACGCGCTGTCGCCCACAACGTAACATAGATAATCATCAAACCATCGTAAGGCATTGTTTTCTTCGCAAAGAACTGCCAACGCCCCTCAGGGCTGATTTCGAACGTGCAATTGATCTCGGTTTTCCTCGAGACGGCGTGCGAAAATGCTAATAATTTTAATATAAATTTAAACGAAAGAATCATTTTGGAAAAAATATAATAAAAGTAGATATATGATAATAAAGTTGGGAAAAGTAAAATTAAATAATCATAAATAATATTTAAACGAATAAATCGATAATATTAATAAATACTTTTATGTCGTTAAATTTGATAAACTTGAATCGAGTTAAAATTAATTGAAAATAAAAAAAATCGAATTTAAAAAATATTCAGATTGTATTACAATTAATTGCTCGAATAATGAAGAGAGTTGGGAAAATCAATTTTAGCATTCGCTTTCGAACTTGCTGATTGAATATAATTATATTTCCATAGCTCAATCGCGTGCTCTCAATTTTTCAGACTTCAATTTTATTCGTAAAAATACAGCTACGTACATCGTGAGGATGAAATAAAACATGAAACGGAATAAAAACTGAAAAAAAGAGAACAAAAATGGGATAAAAAAAAAGAAAAAAAAAGTTTTCACGTTATAATTTGAGTAATATATTATGCTGTATGCGCTTTATACTCTTGAAGTAGTATGGCTTATTATTTTTCTTTTTATGCAGAACTACATTTTTAGTCCGTTGAATTGCTTTACAATTTTCTCAAGGTTCTTTGTCCCATTTTAAACGTTACAAATTGGGAAAACAACGAAGTGGAAAATTCCATAAATCTAAAATCCGGTATATAATTTATTTAGGTAGGTATACACACTTAAAAAGAAAAAGAAAAAAAAAAAACAGTTCTGCCCAAGTTAGGACTTCGTTTTTCCTTCAACGGTTACCTCGGATTCTTCCATTGTAGCGGTTACGTTTCCGTTCGTGCCAGTGCGTTACATTTCCTGCCAATTAACCCCGGACTTTTTTCCTTCCAAACTAAATAAGACTAATCTCTTTTAGAATTCACCTAGATCGATGTTTCCCACGAGATTCTCGCCCATTGCTCGTCCCATTAGTAGCCAAACCTATTATCAGAGCAACTAAGAGCATGTATTTAATATATCAGTTGAAGTTTGATTTTACATAATGAAATTCTCTTTAAGCCAATCCAATAGTACTGTAAAAAACGCTAAAATCGCAAAAGATCAGATATTTCTAATTCTGGCTTCAATAATAAATTCAATAATATTCAATAATTCAATAATATTCAATAATTCAATAATAAAAATTCAATAATATTCAATAATAAAAATTGCCCAAGGAAAGAACCATCAAAGCTATATCGCTCAATTTCTATCAAATTTCTTTAGATTTTTGAACGCTGATTCTAAGCAGACCATTGCGGAGCCGATAGTTTTATTCGTTCTCCAGCTATCGCAATTTTTGTGTAAATATTCGGCGATGTTCACAAATTGGGCACAACTCGAGAATTCTTGGAGCTATAAAAATCGTTCTATTCTCGTTGGAATGATAGTTAAACACTCTCTTCGACTGTACCGTTAGGCGAAAAATTTATTTCCTTGTTTGCAAGTTAAGAAAAATATAAATGATCAAAATTGCAATAGTTGCGAGGGAGTTTTCCCATCTGTTGTTAAGTGGGAACGATCAAAATGATAGGACAGTTTATTAGCATAAATAGATAGTCTTTCTAAATTTATTGAAGGGAAGGAATTTTAAAAAATTTACAATCATTTGCAGCGTTTTTAACTCTTGTTATTGCAAACAGTGAAAAACAATTTTAAAGGAAAATCATATTGGAAGCCAACTACACTCAATTTAATACTCATCCCAAACTCCCCTCACTCATCCCAAATAACATTAAAAAATATTTAAATAAAATTATATTAAAAAACCAATATTATATCCATAATAACAATAGATTCGTAACTATAAGGGAAAGCTTATTGGCAAATAGGGTTTATTTTAACTACTATTTTTAGATTGAATAATTTGACGATGAGCTCGAACATAAAATTGACGTTCTTCCTCGTTCGTTATTTTTCCATGTGCCCATCAGGATTAAATGTAGTAAATTATCACATTTTTGGCACTATAGAATAAATTTGAACCGGAGACTAAATTCACGGGAGGTTTTATGGGGAGAAACCCCTGGCGATTTATTTTCCGAACTTTCAATGACTGGCAGAGCGCTTTCGAATCTTTAGACATCTTTTGAGCGATGTGAAATCATTTCCACTGTGGTCTAAAGAAACTGTAAATTGAAAAGATTCCCTTCAAAACTCGATCGATATTCCTCGATAGCACGAAAGTGTTGTTTTAATTGTTTCCCCAAAAATTTAATCGACTCTATATCCGTCGATTTCCACGTACAAAAAATTACAATCGCGACTTTTTGATTGCGCTTCAATCCGACCGGAACGCAAAGGTGTACGAACGCGGTTTTGCGGCAGGACTTGCGGTCTCGCGTGGAATCTGACCAACATGAAGACCTCCCACACTCGCACGAAGTATAAAAGAGTCAACAACCCCAATACATGGTAGCACATTTCATCACTGGCAATACGTGTTTTAATTTCAGCGCCTCGTATTCGCGAAGCAATAAAATACAGACCCAATATTGAATAATTTTCATTTCAAGAAACAAAAACAATTTCTAAATCGAGTTTTTTTAGCGATTGCTGTTCATTGTTCAATTTTAACGAGCGTTTTTCAGTCAAAAATAATAAATTTATTTTTTCCCAGCCCTAAGATGAAAATAATATTTAAAAAATGTAGGCATTTAATTTTTATTTTCTCGCTGAAATTCAAAAATGGTTATTAATTTTTATTTTATTTTTACTAAAGTTCAAAAAAGATTATTAATTTGGATCTTTTCACTAAAATTCAAGGAGGATTATTAATTTTTATTTACTCACCAGAATTAAAAAAAGGTTATTAAATTTTTTTTTCACCAAAATTCAAAAATGATATCATCAATTTTTCACCGAAATTCCATAAGGATTAACAATTTTCATTTTTACGCAGGAATTCAGAAAAAGTCATTAATTTTTATTTTCTCACCGAAATTCAAAAAGGATATTTACACATCAATTTGTTTCACCGAAATTCCAAAAGGATCATTAATTTTTATTTTTACGCAGGAATTCAGAAAAGATTTATCAATTTTTATGTTTTCACAGAAATTCAAAAAGAATTATTATTAACTTTTTTTGACACTGAAATTCAAAAAGGATTATCAATTTTTATTCATTTCGCTGAAATTCAAAAAATTTATTAATTTTTATTTTTCCTTTAAAAATCATAAACATTATTTTTCTAAAGTAATTCGTTGTAATAATATTTATATAAGTGCTTTTGAAAGCTGATACTTTACGCGTATTATTTAGTTTTCTTCGAGAAGAACTAATAGAAAATTGAAAAACACGGGACTCTTTAAGGCTTTAGGAATTTTAAAGTTTTCAGCTCGATTTCCTCGTCTCATGTCGCGTAAAAACGCTGCAAATGATTGAACAGTGGTTTATTATTCCTTCGCTTCAATATTGATTTATGAAGACTATCCATTTGTGATAGTAACTATTCCGAACATTAGTGAATGTTCTCACCAAAAAACAGATGGTAACTATAGGGGAAAACTCCGTAGCAACTAATGTAATTTTAATCATTTTTATTTTTCTTAATTTCCTAATTAAAACCTAACCTTATTGCCTAACGATACAGCTGGAGAGAGTGTTTGACGACCTTTCCAATGAGTATAGAACGATTTTTATAGCTCCAAGAACTCTCGAGTTATACCCTCATGTCAAATTTCTGAAAATCTCCCAAATTCGGCACAAAAGCTACGATAACTCGCGAACCAATGAAGCTATCGACCCGGCGATGGTCTCATTCGATTCAGCGTCCAAAAATCTATATAATTTGATACCACGTACACATTTTTCTAAAAAACCTTGGAAAATATGAATTTTCTCCCCCTCAAAACCCCCCAAAAATACCCTTAAAATTGAGCTAGCAAGTTGGTTCAAGAACTGTGCCGTCGTAGGACCGAGATTGATTTTTGGTGAAAATTTCAAGAATTTCGCTATTATGGTTTGGCCGGAAAACTGCTAACGGCGTACGGCGTACGGCGTACGGCGGACAGACAGAATTTTTTTTATTGGATATTCGGATTCTACATGCCTTGAAACGTAAAACATCACATTTTGAGGGGGGGTTATAAATTTTTTTTTCTTGGGCGATTACAATGGTTTATTATTGAATAATAAACCAAAATTCGTTCGGAATGAGAGGCGCAGGAATATTCACGCTTTTTTCAACGATGTTATCAGATTTAAATTCGCGCGTACATTAATATAATTGCGTGGTTGAGGTGGAGATAAAAAACGCTACGAGTTCTCCTTATCATCTTCATTTAATCGTAATCTAGCGCTTTCGCCTTCACGGGCCTCTTCAGGACACATCGTAGAAGTTAATATGTCGAGTTCTTTTTTTATAAGATCGCCCGTGAAGAGGGTTCGTTTTGAGATGAGAAGTTACCACAGTTGCAGATCTAATCTAGTTCTAAAGAGCTTGAAATATAGTTCTATTAAAAAAAAAAAAAAAAAAAAAAAAAAAAAAGACTAGAAGACGCAGGTGGCTAGAAAAACCAATAAATTTTAAGAGCTATTGGTTTTTCTAGTCACCTGCACTTCTAGTCTTTTTTTTTAATAGAATTATATTTTCAAGCTCTTTAGAACTAGATTAGGTATGCAACTGTGGTAACTTCTCATCTCAAGACGAACCCTCTTCACGGGCGATCCTATAAAAAAAAAACTCCACATATTAACTTCTAAGATGTATCCTGAAGAGGCCCGTGAGGGCGAAAGCGCTAGATCAAGATTAAATTAAGATGATGAGGAGAAATCGTCGCGTTTTTTATCTCCACTTCAACCACACAATTGTTGTACCAGCGACAACAACCAATAAATTAATAAGGCCGTTTGAAAAAAATACAGTCGAAAAAGCGAAAAATAATTTCAAATACAAAAACGCGCTATTTCTAATCGAGGGAGTAAAAATTGCGATCGGAAATTAGTCGTACGATACGACGACGAAATGAAACCGTCGATAAACGGTTCATACCGTCGTCCGAATGATTTAAAGCTCTTCGTCGCATAATGGTTTTTTCATACTCACCAAACGTCGTTGCTGCGGAGCTGAGAGCGACTAGGAAAGCGAGCCGCGCTATCGTCCACGCGGCTTTTGTCAGCATCTGTAACAAAACTTACAGTTAGAAAAGGAAAAGAAGAACGACGGTTGAAAGCCGCAATCGTTTGGTTTTCTTGCAACAATGAGCTAGGCGACAGAATTGACAGAATGTCCTCCTTGCCGAGCACTTAGAGGCAATTAAACTGAAATTTCCCGAGATGACCTTAATAATGGGCAGCTCCACGGTTCAAAGGAGCTCTGTAGACCGACGACCCGAAGCTTCGCCGATAACAAGACGAGAAATTCGCTAACGGAACGAAAATCAATCGTCGGTTAGCGCATTCTGTTTAGAAATGAGAATAGAAAAGTTCGTCGTGATTTGTCGCATTTGATTCGACGTGGAGATGTCGTCGAGATTAAAGCTGCGACGTTATCTCATTTAGAAATTCTGTAATTCGAGCGCTTTCGCCATTCAAGGCCTCTTCAGGAAACATCTTCTTCGTAAAATTTTGGTTTAATAATAAACCATTGTAATCGCCCAAGAAAGAATTTTATAACCCCCCTCAAAATTTGATGTTTTATGTTTCAAGGCATGTAGAATCCGAATATCCAAAAAAAAAACGCTGCAAATGATTGTACAGTGGTTTATTATTCCTTTGCTTCAATATTGATTTAGAAAGCCTATCCATTTGTGATAGTAATTTATTCCGAACATTTGTGACGTTCCCACCGAAGAACAGATGATTGGTAACTATCGGGGAAAATTCCGTAGCAACTATTGTAATTTTAACCAATTTTATTTTTCTTAATTTCCTAATTAAAAACTAAATTTTTTGCCTTACCCTACAGCTGGAGAGAGGGTTTGACGTCCATTCCAATGAGTATAGAACGATTTTTATAGCTCCAAGAACTCTCGAGTTATACCCTCATGTCAAATTTCTGAAAATCTCCCAAATTTGTCACAAAAGCTGCGATAACTCGAGAACCAATAAAGCTATCGACCCGGCGATGGTCTCATTCGATTCAGCGTCCAAAAATCTATATAATTTGTTACCACGTACACATTTTTCTGAAAAACCTTGGAAAATATGAATTTTCTCCCCCTCAAAACCCCCCAAAAATACCCTTAAAATTGAGCTAGCAAGTTGGTTCAAGAATTGGGCCGTCGTAGGACCGAGATTGATTTTTGGTGAAAATTTCAAAAATTTAGCTATTATAGTTTGGCCGGAAAACTGCTAACGGCGTACGGCGTACGGCGGACGGCGTACGGCGGACGGGCAGAATTTTTTTTTTATTGGATATTCGGATTCTACATGCCTTGAAACGTAAAACATCAAATTTTGAGGGGTGTTAGAAATTTTTTTTTCTTGGGCGATTACAATGGTTTATTATTGAATAATAAACCAAAAGCAGATGCGCAAGCGTATTCTCTTCAAAATATACGAATTCAGTAAATAAATTCAATAATTCGAGGTCTTCAATAAAGAATAATTTCATATTTATAACTCAACTTTCGTTTCTGATGTTTATTCAGAATTGTTTCATCGGTTTTTGAGGCGCGAACCATTTTCCAAAGAGTGCGTTTGAAAGTAATGTACAAATAAAAGAATATAACATATTTTTCTAATATATATGATAATAATACTTCGTATTTATATAGGTAGTATATTTAATAATAGTTGAATATATAAAACTAATCTATTATATTAGAATAATAACATATAAGTGAAAAAAATAAAATAACAAATTAATATTGAAGTGAATAAAATATTAAACTTATTTGATATAAAAATATAATATTACGAGTATAATATATTATTATAATAAAGATAGGTAATAACAAAATAATAATATTAAAATAAAAAGGAAAATAATTGAAAATTAAAATATACTCCGTTACAAATATATTATAATACAATAATTAAAAATATTATAATGATTTAACCAAAAGAATAATTATTTATTAAAATAAATAAATATGTGTATTTGAAAAATAAATATGTTTTAATTATTAAAAAATAAATATGTTTTAATTATTAAAAAATAAATAGGTACGTTTTAATTATTAAAAAATAAATATGTTTTATTTATTAAAAAATAAATATGTTTTAATTATTAAAAAATAAATATGTTTCAATTATTAAAAAATGAATATGTTTTAATTATTAGGAAATAAATATGTTTTAATTATTAAAAAATAAATATGTTTTAATTATTGAAAATTAAATACTTTTTACTTATTACAATAAATAAATATTTTTATTTAATAAAATAAATACTAATGTAACATAATTATGATACTAATAAAATATATGAAAGGAATGTTTACGGTGGATAGAAAGAGTAAAACATAATAATATACTAACGGATTATACGAATAAAATACGAGTATATCGTATTTTTGTTTTATATTAAATGATGTATAGAACATAAATATGAACGTTCCCCGAATCGCTTCATGTTTCAGAGGAATTCCAGGGGACTATCGGCTCCTGTTTACTAGATATTTTTTGTAAATAAAGTTCGTTGGGCCAACGGAATAACGGAATCTCACTCGCCCTCTGACAGTTGGAGGCGAACTGTGTTGAAAGGTTATCGGGTAAGTTGAGGACGCGGTCAAAGAAAGGAGCTTGCACTGACCGGCTCGACTGGTGCACCGATCGCCTGAGTAGATTTATATAACTGTCCTTGACCAAGACGTGGATGAGTATTAATTTCTAGGCGATTCATCTTTCCTGCATCCGATTCGAGATCCTCGTTTCCTAACGGAATTCACGCTGAGTGGGCAGCTTTTTGAATATTGTTCACTTCGATTACAGTCTTCAAGCCGAGTTAATCCAAAGAGAGAAAATTCAAAGCATAGGTATTATATAGGTAACAGATTGAATTAAATTATTCACTTATAAATTCGTAGAACTCCTCATTTTATTAAGACCCAAAAAAGTTTAACCATCTAAAAAGAATTGAGCAGTAGCGAGAAAACGCGTTTGTATCAATTAGAACTTTAAAAGTGTGATGTAACTTTGCACTGAAAAAATATACTAACCGAAGGCGCTCTAATAAATTCAGGAAATTCATTTGTCGAAAGGAAAAAAAATTATTATTCCATATTTCGCGCACGAAAAAAAACTAGCATGATCCAAAAACAAAACGATTCGGCGTGGGGTTGAGGTAGAGACAATAAATGCGACGTTATCTCATATTT
Source organism: Tupiocoris notatus (assembly GCA_037159825.1). Lineage (NCBI taxonomy): Eukaryota > Metazoa > Arthropoda > Insecta > Hemiptera > Miridae > Tupiocoris > Tupiocoris notatus. Next base: position 32,011 of record JASJUZ010000625.1, on the reverse strand, counting down.
TGCTTCTGTATACCTCCTAGCGCTTTCGCCGCTCTGGGCCTCTTCAGGAAACATCTTCTATATAAAAGTTTTAAAAAAATTAGGCCCAGTAATAGCTCCTCAAGGTTGGGATTGTCATGAATTGGGAATATTTCTAGAACACTTCCGCTTTTTAAACCTAGAGTCTAATAAATTAAAATAAATAGGGGACTTTTTAAAAAAAAAAACTTTTATATAGAAGATGTTTCCTGAAGAGGCCCAGAGCGGCGATAGCGCTAGAAGAGATATAGAAGCAAAATATGAGATAACGTCGCATTTATTGTCTCTACCTCAACCCCACGCCGAATGGATACGCGACAAACTACAACGAAAAACAAAACGCGCACTGAGAATGAAAATAATTTTCTGGAATTTATTTCCTGCATTTGAAAATTCTTGTGTCGATTTTTTGAGAAGGAACTTACGCCTTTTCTCGTTTTTTTTCACAGTCGACCGAGCACTTTCGCCTCTAATGGCTTCCATAGAGCGTTGAGACAACATCGATCTCTGAGACTAAAAAGCTAGAATTCGTACGAATTTTTAAACAATTTCATGTCCAATGTTCATTCAACAAAAACAGATCCGACTCCGATGATTTTAAAGTGGAATGATATTTATTCCGATATCTGAGGTAATTCGTACGTTTCTCTCGAGCTGACGATTGAGTGATTTCAACGGTCGACCAAGAGAGACCTTTCAGCTGTAACTGTCATACAAGTCGCTGCTATAAAAACGGTAAACGCTATTATTCATCTGGAATTGATGTAGCGTGTAATTCGAGTGCTTTCGCGAGCAATGTACTGTGACTGAGATGGGTGATTTCATCTTGCGGCACCTTCGGAGGTCGTACGAGTTCAATAGCCGCATTTGCATGGGATTATGGCTCATATAACACCTCAGGAGCTTGAATTCTTCCTGCGGGTCGTCATCATTCTTCAGAAGAGGAGGAATAATATTCGAAAAACGAAAATAAAACCGAACTTGAGATCGACGAGTAACCTGATTCGATTTTGAATTTTTTTCAGAAGCTCAAAATACGATAATCATGTCGTTCATACGAATTGTTCGATTTTATCTTCTTTTTTTAACATTTTTTTCCTTCTTTTTTTTTCAAATATTTTTATACCTCTTTTTTTACTCCTAAAGAAAAAAAAAAAATTCCTCTGAAATTCCTAAAGTTTTTTTTCAATACAGTGGAACCACAAAATGAGTCATAAATAATAAAATATCTTAGTACCTAAGTAAAAATATCTTCAAGATATTTGTTTATTAATTTTTAATGTGAACTTTATAGAATTTGAAAAAAATGTAATTTCAATTTTTATTAGTTTTTTCTCGATTTTTTTCAACGTTTTAAAAGAAAAATAGACCAAATAATGTTAGTTACAGTGTTTTAACTTACAGTAGCAAACTGTAACGGGAAACAAAGGTAGACAAACTGGGTATACAAATTAGAATAATTCTCTTTATGATTATTTTATGGGAAAGAATAACCAAAAAACGTCACATTATTTTTTCGACAAATATACCCTCAAGAATTGAATGAATACAAAATAATCCCCCGGCGGAACATTCTTTGCTCAATTACCGTTAGTTATTAAATTCTTTTAAATTTATGACCATCAATCGTTCATTATTTTCTTCAAATTTTCTTATCTATCTTGAATTTTCATTATAATCTTCTTTATAACATATTTGCGTGTTAATTTTTTAATAAGCATTTATTAAAAATAAAAGAATTAGAATTTTTAGTTCCAATTTTTAATAGTTTCTTTAATAGAAATTAAGAAAAATAAAATTGAATAAAATTACAATTGTTGCTTCGGAGTTTTCCCCTTTAGTTACCATTGTGTTTTTCGGTGGGAACGTTCAAGTTGCAAAAAATATGGAATTTTATTTTATTTTTCGATCTTCTGTGCACTTCGAAGTGAGCGCAGTAATGACCTAAATTGTACAGAAAAATAAAAGTATTCATTCATTGTTCCCAAAACTGTAATGTACTAATTTTGTACAATAAATTTAACTTTGAGAAAGAAAAAAAATTCATTCATTGATGTAAAATTGCATGACTCGCGGGCTCGAACGGTACTCGCCTTCCGAGCGCGCTATCCCGTCCTAACCTGTTCCGTCTCAAGACCCAGATAGTTTTGACCCGGTTTTGTATACGAGCGGAATACTCGACCCGTACCCACATTTTCTCCCAACAAGTGTTAAACAACCAATGAATATTGGCTTGGAATATTTCCGGAGTAATCCCAGTTTTCTCACGAATTGCCGAATATTTCCGGAACGTTCCCAGTTTTCTAGCAAGGAATATTATTTCCTGAAAATTCTCACTTTTCTAGCGAACACGCAATATTTCTGGAACGTTTCCAGTTTTCTGACGAATTGCCGAATATTTCTGGAGTGTTTCCAGTTTTCATGTGAATTGCGGAACATTTCCAAAGTGTTCACAGTTTTCTCACGAATAATTGTAGAATATTACCAGTTCTCCAGCAAGTTTTTTAGTTTTCTAGCAAGGAATATTTCCCGAAAACGCCCACTTTCACTTTTCTCGCGAACTGCGGAATATTTCGGGAGCGTTCCGACTTTTCTAGCGAACAGCGGAATATTTCTGGAACGTTTCCAGTTTTCTGACGAATTGCCGAATATTTTCGGAGTGTACTCAGTTCTCTCGCGAATAGTGGAATATTTCTGGCGTGTTCCCAGTTTTCTCGCAAACTGTGGAATACATAATTTTATATTTCTGGATTGTTTCCAGTTTTCTTGTAAATTGCGGAACATTTCCAAAGTGTTCACAGTTTTCTCACTAATTGTAGAACATTTCCAGAGAGTTCCCAGTTTTTTTTTTTTTTTTTTTTTTTGGAAATTGCGGTATATTTCTTAAGTAATTCCAGTTTTCTCGTGAATAGCGGAATATTCTCGGAGAATCCTCAGTTTTCTCGCGAATCGGAGAATATTTCCTGAGAATTCCCAGTTTTTTCCCCCGAATTGCCGAATATTTCCGCTGTTCTTAGTTTTCATACAAATAGCGGAATATTTCCGGAGCGTTTCCAGTTTTCTAGCAAATGGGGGAATAATTCCTGAGAACTCCCACTTTCCTCGTGAATAGTAGAATATTTCCGGAGTAGTTTTTTTTTTTTTTTTTTTTAAATACAAATAACGTAGGTAATATTTTTGGAGTATTCCCAGTTTTCTTGCAAGTTACAGAATATTTCCGAAGTATTCCCAGTTTTCTCACGAATTGCCGAATATTTGCAGATCGTTCCCAGTCTTCTAGCAAGGAATATTTCCCGAATATTCTCACTTTTCTCGCGAACTGCGGAATATTTTTGGAACGTTTCCAGTTTTCTGACGAATTGCCGAATATGTCTGGATTGTTTCCAGTTTTCTTGTAAATTGCGGAACATTTCCAAAGTGTTCACAGTTTTCTCACGAATTGTAAAATATTTCCAGAAAGTTCCCAGTTTTTTTTTTTTTTTTTTTTTTTTTTTGGAAATTGCGGTATATTTCCTAAGTAATCCCAGTTTTCTCGTGAATAGCGGAATATTCTCGGAGTATCCCCAGTTTTCTCGCGAATCGGAGAATATTTCCTGAGAATTCCCATTTTTCCCCCCGAATTGCCGAATATTTCCGCTGTTCTTAGTTTTCATACAAATAGCGGAATATTTCCGGAGCGTTTCCAGTTTTCTAGCAAATGGGGGAATAATTCCTGAGAACTCCCACTTTCCTCGTGAATAGTAGAATATTTCCGGAGTATTCCCATTTTTTTTTAAATACAAATAACTTAATATTTTCGGAGTATGACCACTTTTCTGACGAATTGCCGAATATTTGCAGATCGTTCCCAGTTTTCTAGCAAGGAATATTTCCCGAAAATTCTCACTTTTCTCGCGAACTGCGGAATATTTGTGGAACGTTTCCAGTTTTTTGACAAATTGCCGAATATTTCCGGAGTGTTCTCAGTTCTCTCGCGATCTGTGGAATACATATATAATTCTGGAGTGTTTCCAGTTTTCTTGTGAATTGCGGAACATTTCCAAAGTGTTCACAGTTTTCTCACGAATTGTGGAATATTTCCAGAGAGTTCCCAGTTTTTTTTTTTGTTTTCGCGAATTGCGGTATATTTCCTTAGTAGTCCCAGTTTTCTCGTGAATTGCGGAATATTCTCGAAGTATTCCCAATTTTCTTGCGAATAGCGGAATATTTCCGAAGCGTGTACAGTTTTCTAGCAAATTGGTGAATATTTCCTGAGGACTCCCACTTTCCTCGTGAATAGTGGAATATTTCCGAAGTATTCCCAATTGTTTTTTATTTTATTTTTATTTTATTTTTTACATTTTTTTATTTCAAATAACGGAATATTTCCTGAGCGTTTCCAGTTTTCTCGCGAACTGCGGAATATTTCCGGAGCGTTCCCAATAATCTAGCAAATTGATGAATATTCCCTGAAAATGCCCAGTTTTTTTCGCAAATAGCGGAATACTTCCGGAGCGTTTCCAGTTTTCTAGCAAATTTTTGTATATTTTTTTGTCTGTATTCATGTCAATTGGGTTCACGCCTGTACAATAAATAAATAATTAAATAAATTGGGGAATATTTCCTCATAACTCCCATTTTCCGCGCGAATAGTGGAATACTTCTGGAGTATTCCCAGTTTCTTTTTTTTTTTTTTTTTTTTTTTTTACAAATGACTGAATATTTCCGGAATATTCCCAGTTATTATTTTTATTTTTTATTTATTATTATTATTTATTTTTTTTTACAAATAACGGAATATTTCCGGTGCGTTTCCAGTTTTCTAGCAAATTTTTAAATTTTTTTTGTCTGTATTCATGTCAATTGGGTTCACGCCGTACAATAAATAAATAATTTGGGGAATATTTCCTGATGAGGACTCCCATTTTCCGCGCGAATAGTGGAATACTTCCGGAGTATTCCCAGTTTCTTTTTTACAAATAACTGAATATTTTCGGAGTATTCCCAGTTATTTTATTATTTATTATCATTATTATTATTATTTTATTTTTTTATTTTTTTTTTTTATACAGATAACGGAATATTTCCGGAGCGTTTCCAGTTTTCTCGCGAACTGCGGAATATTTCCGGTACTGTTCCCAGTTTTTTTTTTCACAAAAATAGCAGAATATTTCCAGAGCGTTCTGTTTTCTAGCAAATTGGGTCATATTTCCTGAGTAATCCCAGTTTTCTCGCGAATTGCGGACGAGACGGAAAAAGGATTTTCTCGACTTGCCGTTGGCATTCCGCATTCCGCCGCGCGTCTCTCGAAACGTGCTTACGGGCATCGAACCCGCAAGGTGAGCGAGATTCCGCGAGTTCGGATACACGTGCAATTAAGGCAATTAGGCACGTGGCGCAGGTGCACGTAGACTACGCGCTGTACCAGCCCAATCAAATTTTCTTCGCTCCTCTTCGTTTTGAAACAGTTAAAATTAACGAAGAGCGAAAGCGAAGAAATTGTAAAAGCGCTATAACTCACAGCCGCGATAAAAGCGATACGAATTTCTTTACCTCGAATTTGATGTCATCAAATGGCGCTCGAATCGCGGAATCGTTACACTGTAAATTCGCGAACTTCACTATCGTCTGGGGACTCGCGAATGACTGACGAGCGTGTAAAGGGAACGGGAACCGTTCAGGAGAAGAATGCCAGGAGAAGATGGAGGTGGGACCTGCTCATCGCGGTTCCTCCTCCCCTTCCATAACTGGGTCATCCGCCGCGGCGCCGATTACTCAGGTTTACCTTTTCCTTTTTTCACCCCTTCCCGGGCCACCGCGGTGGCCAGTTGACGGCCCCGATTGGCCGACACGACCGTCGACGGCGATTAATTTGATTAGACGACACCGACGGAGCCGCTTTTCGCTTGTTTCCTAATCCCAACGGAGGACGATAAGTGCTCGCAGTGATTACCGCTCTTCACGATAAGTGTCCGCACTGTCACAAAGTTTCTCACTCGCTTTTCACCGATTTTCCTTTTTTTCCCCGACCTACATTTTTACACAGTTTTAAGGGAAATTGATCTAGTGGAGTGAAAACTGAACATTTCCAACGGAAAATGTGTGCACTATTTTCCTGAACATTACAAAGACAAAAAAAAATCTCCGAAGAAATAATTCAACTTTTAACGGCGAAATTGGAACAGTTACAGTTTAACCGGTTCCCTTGAAGAGGCGAGAAAGAGCTATCGAAATCCTACAATTTGGTTATTTAATTATATTTTTATGTTATGTCCCCGCGGATCCGCGAATAGCTCAGCTATCGCGTTTGAGGAAAACACAAAACACGTTTTTTGACATAAAGTGGAATATATCTCGAGAGCTATTATATACGCTAGCATTTTCTTATTTTTAATGGATTCTACATTAAATTTCATCCATTTGCTTCCACAGCACCCAATCATTCCCATTTCTCGAACGTGACGAGAAAAAAATCTCAAGTTGAAACTTCAAAAGTATGAAAATTGAAAAAAATTCGAAAAATATTATTAATTGTTCGAACTCGATTATTTTCACTTCAAATTCGAATTCTACGTCTAATTTTCAGTAGGAATCGTTAACTAATTAAAATTTAACAGCACTGTAAGTATTTGCAACGAATTTTCAAAGTTGAAAAACGTAGGAGTGGCGTAGTATTAAACCTGGAAAAACTAATGTTGATCGTCAAATTTCCGCCGTTTTGACGTCATATTCGGATTCAGCATTAAATTTCCTATAAGAATAGCTTTCAAACGAAAATTTAATTTTTAACTATTACCGATGCCAGCGGAGCTCGGAATTTCGGCCGGCGAAAAACTCGATTTACGGAAAATAATTTCTCTGGCTCTGTTCAAATTTTTTTCACCAAATTTTTTGCTATGTACGTATGTAAGGCGTTCGAATGAAGACTCCTGCATAATAAAACAATTGATTCGCGTTTATTTTGACCCCGAAAATCACAGTTAAAGTCCAATTTTTGAGCTTTCAAAAACCGATTTTTTTGGACCACTTGCAGATTTTTCCGAGAAATAAAAAAAATCACAAAAATACATCTTGGTAAGACACAACTTTCTTTAAAATTTCAGCTTTTTATCTGTATTGAGAGAGGAGTAAAAATTCGTTAACTGATCGGTTGAAAAAAATCGCAGGGGTTCCCCTTGGATTTTTCGCGAAAAATTTTTTGGAATAGATTTAGCTCAAATTCAGCATAATGATACTTGATGATGTGTATATCAATAATATATGGTTCATTCTTTGTTTCTTTCGCGCTAAATAGATGAAAAGAACGGTTGAAGTTGTAAAACGTCATGTTTTCGTGTATAGTCTACTAATATTGTTGAATAACGCAAAAATGGTTGAAATATTGATAACTTTTTTCGAGTGGCAGTATCGCAACTTGATACACAAACCAAGAAAAACGCTTGCATACAAGTCTGCAACGCATTGGGACATTTTCATGTCTTTCTCCCACTCCTTTTCTTAATTTACGTTTAACTGTTGAGTCCATAATGTACGGCTACAATTACGGCTACAACTCTTAGGTAATTAGTAATCACACAATCTTACTACATTTAGTTGTTGTACAACTCTACTCGGAACAATGTCACGTTACGTAACATAACATAATTTTGGTTGTGTGCCATAGCAAAGACATTAAAATGTCAAAAATCAATTTCAACCAAACCAAAAACAAAAAAAAACATGAAACGAAAAATTTATTTGCTATTTGAAACGAAGTTGCTTTCCCGTTTTTTCTCGTTATTAATCGGTCGTTAACGTTAATCACTCGACATCTCTTTTGGTCAAAATAGTTTTTCAACAATTTCCTCTGTTTTTGAAAAATTTCCATCCAAAATATCAGAATTTTTCGACGTTGAAGAAACTAAAAACGAAGAAAATCCAAGCCTTCGAAAGAAAAACATTTTCTTACGACCAGTTTCTACCTGTTTATTTTTCAAAACCGAAAAAATTCATTTTTCGAAACCAAAAAAATTCATTTTTCGAAACCGAAAAAATTTATTTTTCGAAACCGAAAAAATTTATTTTTTGAAACCGAAAAAATTCATTTTTCGAAACCAAAAAAGCTTTTTTTTCGAAACCGAAAAAGCTTTTTTTTTGAAACCGAAAAAGTTTATTTTTTGAACCCAAAAAAGTTTATTTTTTGAAACCGAAAAATTTTATTTTTCGAAACCGAAAAAGTTTATTTTTCGAAACCGAACAAGTTTATTTTTCGAAACCGAAAAAGTTTATTTTTCGAAACCGAAAAAGTTTATTTTTCGATACCGAAAAATTTTATTTTTCGAAACCGAAAAAATTTATTTTTCGAAACCGAAAAAGTTTATTTTTCGAAACCGAAAAAGTTTTTTTTCGATACCGAAAAAGTTTATTTTTCGTTTTGCCAACGAAATAATAGATGAATAGTAGAATAGCTAAATTATAAAACCAGTTAATGTGACAATTCTTCACGATCAAACGAAGATCATCGATATAATTTGTAAACATTGAAAAAAACGCGCAAATTTCAATTGGTTTTCACCCCATTTTTTCGGAAATTTCATCACCGTTATTAACGAAATTAATTGAAAAAAAAATTCTTGAGCCGTTTTTCAAACTCCGCTCGATTTTCAAGGGTCCAATAACCGTTTTCAACTCGAGATAGAGAAATCGATTTCAACACATTAAGATCAGAGGAAGAAATCAATGAATATTATTCCTCTCTTAATTTTACGGGTCGAAAATGGAAAAAATAAATTGCGAGTTAAAACCGATTTTCAGTGAGAATTTCTCGGCGGAATAGATTTTTTTAGTTTACCCGATTTCAAAAAAAATTTTTTTCTTAAAATCCGAGAGTTTTTTCATTATTGACATTATTAAATTAAATTATTGAATTGGATGAAAATCGAATATAACCAAATTCCTTCATTTTTCCGTTTTATACAGAGTTCGATAATACTGAAATATTTTATTCGTAGCTTTACTTTATTATCGCCCTATGAAAACATTGATCGTGTACACAAGAGTACGTTTGTATTTCATCCGAGACCGCAAGTCGTCGACCGAGGTAGCTATAGTTTTCTATTCATCTCTAAGACACTAATGACAATTCGAGTCTCGAGTCGTGTCGGACGAGTCGCCGAGACATCAACGGAGTTGACGGGCCATTTATCGCTTTCGGATCATAAATCACTAGTCCATTCATAAGTTGCGGAGATTCGCGGCTCAGGTTGGTTCATCAGAGGAGAAAAAAGCGAGTTATGCCTGCAGAGAATGATATTGTGGCATGAAACATTAGCTACAGCAGCTGGCGGACGATTTAAATAGGTATAAATAAATTGAATAAAATTCCAGCCCAACTGAAACGTGAAAATGTCGTTGGAACTAATTTTAAAATAATATTTTTAAAAAAAATCAAAATACAGGCGTAATTATATTATATAATACGATATTACTTTAAAAAATTACTAAATAAATAAAAAACTATTTTGAGTTCAAAATACAGACGTAATTATATATTCTTTAATTTTTTATTATCTAGATTTTTCCATTTATCGATTTAATTTTTCATAATTAACTATATATTCTACTTTAAAAAAATTAAATAAATTAAAAAAAACTATTTTGAGATCAAAGTACAGAAGAAACTATTAAATAGAGCTATATGAATAGAGCTATTTAGAAATTTGAAACGATCTACATTATATTATGTGTATTATATTTATTACGTCTTATTAGATACATTATTATTGATGTTCCAATTTTCTCTGGAAAATAATTTAAAAATTTGTAGGAGCTAATTATTAATATCTCTAAAAATTTACAAATTTAAAATAAATTAAAAGTTTTTTAAAAAAATTAAAATCTTAAAAATCTAAAAATAAATTTTTTTCATAAAATAATAATATTTATCTATAAAATAATATCTAGGAATCTAAATATTTAAAAATGTTCATAAAATAATTTTAAAATCTTGTTTTTTAGTTGGAGTTGTTTATTTTGAAATTTCTCTGGAAATTTACACATTCGAAACGATTTCATTATAATATTGTATACATTATACTACGTCATATTATAGATAATATTGTATTATTATCAATATTATATTACGATTTATTATATTACATTCAACTCATTGAATTCGGTTGATTCTTTTTTTCTTTTTTAATTTTTTTTTTTTTTTGTCAACGAAACTTGATAAAAATGACTAGAATGAAATTTTCTAAATGAAATTATTACAGTCAATGGATTCGCTCATTTTTTTACCGGACTCTGTCAAAAATATTCGCCGAATTAATTCGCTCATTTACGAGCCAAAATACCGAGTATGTTGGGACGGCCGTAAAAACCAAGAAAAAATTTACAGTGTCCTCCATTTATAATATAAAAAATAGCCAACGTCTTCGGAAAATATTTATGACAGGAACAAAAACGTAACAGAATTTAACCGGCGATTGTGGATTAGTTATTCAAATTTTCAAAATCGAAATCGCTATTGAAATTAGCTTACCTCGCGAGAAAATGAATACTGCTAATTGATGGACGACGGTCGGAACGAATTAACATTATTTCCGAGTCGTGACCGGTGGAAAACGTCTTCGCGCTTTTTAGCTCCACATGCTCTGCAGTTGCGAAGCCGTTAGCGTCCCACATTTCACCTTATCAATGGCTCTGTTAGTTTTCCTCGCATACAGGCGCAAATTGATCGCTGCTGGTACCGGCATCTGCTTTGCCGACTCGCTGGTCGCGTGATGCGCTCACAAACGGACGCTTTCCTCTTCGCACGACGACGTTGATCATTTAATTTCACCCATATGATTTTAAATCACTCCGAGACAAATTATACTTTCGGTTTCGTCGGTCGGAATGGCAGGGAATCGTTCGCGAATCATGGAAAGCTATTCTGGGCGAACTGATTGTTTCGCTGCTTTCGCTTTCGTTAATGCGATACGATCTTGGGATGGAATTCTATCGTGCGGTAGATAATTCACGCGGGATCTTGGTCGAATGAGAAAATCCGACTGATTCGGAGAAACGGAAAAATTTTCCCCTCGAACCTTTCCGCCCTTTAGCGAGTCGAAATAATTTCGATTGTGTCGAGAAATCGTGAGGATAGTGGCACAGGTATAAATTAAGGCGGAGGTCATTTTGAAATAAGGGAGGGAACCCGTGGACTTTAGTTCTGAATCAGTGTTGCCAAGTCCCCCCCTTTTTGGGGGAAAACTCTCTCAAAACGAAGACAAAATAACTTTTTCCCTTTTTCCCTAAATCCTCCCCCATTTTCATGCTTACTTTCTTTTTCCTTTTTAATGTGAAATGGTAGAAAAAATAAAAATTTGGAAAATATGATTTTTTATAGTTGACATGCTGACAAGTTGAGCGATAATTTTTATATGCTATATCTGTGCCGAATGCCACAACTTGTACTATCAATTTTTCTGATACGTCTCACTATGGAGATGTCTCCAAGACGTCTCGCTGTAGATGATTCTGGCACGTCTCAGTGGTAAAGTCTCAGTCTCGTCTCAGAAGAACCGACTCAGACACGTCTCCGTAGGAATGACTCAGACACGTCTCAGTAGAAACGTCTCTCGCAGTTGTCTCGCTGGAGCTGTCACAGATTGGTCTTGGAGACACGACTCATTACAGATGTCTAAGAGACTTCTTACAGCGAATCTCTTGCAGAAGTATCATTGAAGATGTTTCAGAAAAGTCTTACAGAAAAGTTCCTAGAAACGTCTCACTAGAGAATTTTCAGAGATGTCCCAATGAAGATGTCTTCGAGACGTCTCGCTGCCGATGATTCTGGCACGTCTCAGTGGTAAAGTCTCAGACACGTCTCAGTAGGAATAACTCAGACACGTCTCAGTAGAAATGACTCAGACACGTCTCAGTAAAAACGTCTCTCGCAGTTGTCTCGCTGGAGATGTCTCAGACTCTTCTCATTGGAGATGTCTCAGACACGACTCATTAGAGATGTCTCAGAGACTTCTTACAGCGAATCTCTTGAAGAAGTATCATTGAAGATGTTTCAGAAAAGTCTTACAAAAAAGTTCCTAAAAACGTCTCACCAGAGAAATTTCGGAGATGTCTCACTGAAGATGTCTTCGAGACGTCTTGCTGTAGATGATTCTGGCACGTCTCGGTTGAAATGACTCAGACACGTCTTAGTAGAAACGTCTCCCACAGTTGTCCCGCTGGAGCTGTCTCAGACTGGTCTCAGTAGAGATGTCTCAGATAAGACTCACTAGAGATGTCGCTGAGACTTCCTAAAAACGTCTCACCAGAGAAATTTTGGAGATGTCTCACTGAAGATGTTATTGAGACGTCTCGCTGTAGACGATTCTGGCACGTTCAGTGGTAAAGTCTCAGACACGTCTCAGTAGAAACATCTCTCACAGCTGTCACGCTGGAGCTGTCTCAGAATGGTCTCACTGGAGATGTCTCAGATATGACTCACTAGAGATGTCTCAGAGACTTCCCACAGCGAATCTCTTGCAGAAGTATCATTGATGATGTTTCAGATACATCGTCTCACTAGTGATATTTCGGAGATGTCTCACTGGAGATATCTTAGAGATGTCTCTCTGTCAACAGTGAGTTTATCTTGAGGCTGGAAAATGAACTGGGACAGCACGCGAGTAGCGATTGTGATAACAGTTTGAACATGGACCTTCCCCCTCCCCGTGATACAATTTATCGTGCTTGAAATTCACATATACTTCGTGGCAGTTTGGTAAAAGAAGAGATGAGCATTGAAATTTCTGGAAAATCGCCAAATGTTCTCACAACTGCACAACCCGTATTCCGTCTCTAAGCCTGCTAAACACCGCTTGAAAATTGGAATTTCCACCATTGCAGCCATAACATCCTTTTTCTCCAGAAATGAACCAACCTATTCAAAGTAAGACGATTCAATTTTCTCCCAGAAAACATCTGAAAGCGACCATTCTCAACTCTGAGATAATTCGTCGCTACATCTTTGACATCTCTCGCTATTGCAAAATGTTGGTTGTTTCCAGCTATTGCTGCAAAAAGTGTTCTATCAGTCTGTTCGGATCGAACAATGTGACATAATAGCTGTGAATGGGATTCTCGGCTAGTACGTATTGTTACGTGGCACAAAAGGGACAAAACGTTTTCATTTCCTTCACCAGGAACTTCCTCGGATCTCGCGGCATTGTACGTTCCAATAGCCTTTTCGACCGCTGAGCTACCGTTAACCGCTAGCAAAGGTCTGGGAGGTAGATGAACATCCACTCAGCATTTATAGGAACCATTCGTTTGTGTGGAAGAGATGGAAAAGCGAAAGAGCAATGACGATTTACCTCTAGGGTTGGGACATCGAAGCTTCAACATCGATGTTCGACAATTAAAACATCGAAAGTCCACAACATCGATGGTACCGATATATCGTCAAGAAATAACATCGATGTTTCAAAGCATCACACACACCACACACACACACACATCACACCTACAAAAAATTGAAAAAAATAATACCGATAATTTTATCTGTTAGTAAATTACAGGCTTTGCCGTTTAAGTTTAGGTATCAACTCAAAAAGTGAAACTGAAACCAGTGTTGCCAAAGCATTACACCCAGTACCCACTGAAAAAAAGTCCCACAATTTTCTTATGGATTGTATTAATAACTCCTCGAATGTTTTAAACACAAGAAAAAAACAGAGCCTCTTCCAAAAAATAAAAATTTGATTAGCTACGCCGAAGTAAAAAAAAAAAAAAAAAAAATTGAAGCATAGACATTGATGCTCAAAAAACATCGAAGCCTAGACATCGATGCTTAACATTGATGTTCTCAGTCCGGTACATCGATGTTTTTCCAACATCGATGTCGATGTCCCAACCCTATTTACCTCGATAGTTCACGATTGAGGTATCTGCGATTACTGGGAATCGGTCAGTATTGCCAAGTCTCCCCTTTTTGGAGGAAAACTCCCTCAAAACGAAGATAAAATAACTCTTTCCCCTTTTCCCTTAATCTTCCCCCATTTTCATGCTTACTTTCTTTTTCCTTTTTTAATGTGAAATGTAGAAAAAATGAAAATTTGGAAACTAAGTGATTTTTTTATAGTTGACATGCTGACAAGTTGAGCAATGATTTTGTACTTATGCTATATGAGGGCCCTTCTCTTGATAGTCAAGTTTTCATAGAAACATGACGTAACCTGCTTTGCCTATAGATACACAAAGATGGCGTCTACGTGTTTTACCATGAATTGAAACTGCAAGAATATTTTTTTCTGAAATTTAATTTTTCAGGTTTTATGGTGATTCTGATTTTATTCAAATGTTTATACTTTATGTATTTCAATTTATTTCTTCATAATTGATTAAACCGTGCGCTCCCTTTCTTTAAAGCAATTTTTCGTTAAATCTGCTAGTTTTTGCGTACATTTCGAATAAGACAAAATTGCTCGACCAGCCCAATTGATAATGGTATATTAATGGCTCTGTGTATTTTCCCCCGTTTTTGTTCAGAAAAGACCAATTTTCCCCTTTTTCTGATCGATGTTGCCCCCAAATCTCTGCTTGAGACCTGGCAACACTGGAATCGATAACACTGCGTCTCACGTGAAAAACAAACGCGAGGAGTCACGCTTGCGATTGAGAAATTCATGTCTCACGTTGTTTATTGATCACTTTGCTTCAGTTTTGTTTCAATATGCCTTCCCGTCGTTCGAAATTTCTCCTTTTATCAACTTCTGCGCCCTTACTTCACTACATGGCACAAAAAAGGCGCGGAAGAATTAAGCCGGCGGATGCAATTCATGAAAATCGTTCTAGGGTGAGTTTAACCATCTGTGCGAAAAACTACGGCGGAACGATGACCTGGTCCAACAGGTTTTTTTCAATGAAAATGAGAAAATAGAGGGAGAAATGAGAAATCAATCGAACTACGACGAGAAAATGTAAACAAACGCCGAGCGCGACCTAATGAAACTTTATTATCAGATTAAATAGGAGGTATAATGCCGTTTTTTATTTAGATTAAAGCGTGTTACTCGGGCTGAGTTTAATTTCAGTTTACAACGTGTAACTGATTTTCAGAGGCGTTTATAAACCGATAGGACTTTTCAACGTCCGACGTAATCCATCGATAAAACGGAGGTAATCGTGTGACGATGGCAAAATAGCGGATCACGAAAACTGTTATTGGTAATCAATCTATCGGTTCTGACGCGAATCGGCCGAGCGGACGATAATCGGCCGAAAACGGCTCGGCAAAACAGTTAGGCGCACGACGTGGAAAGTGCAGCTGTAAGACCTGGTGAGCAGCTGTTATGGTCATCGTGGGAGGACCCCAATTGAACTTCGCCGCTTTTGAGCGTGCGGATATGTGGGAGAAAGGTCGAGCTACATCCGAACTTGGTCACAGCCCTCTTTACTATTTTCTCGTGCCATCGTCCCAAATAGCCGACCGTAGCTTTTACGAAGTCTTCCGATAACAATTTCTTTTCGTTGTTGTTTTGTCGCATCGATCATTCTTCGTTGCTAAAATCTGTTGTCTGCCCGGTTAAAAGACGAACCTACCATGGGAATTTTAACCAGGCAGACAACAGATTTTAGCGAATAAGCCAGACTTGGCAGTGGATACCTTGTAATGGTACTACAAGGAAGCCCTGATGATGCCCCAAGGGGCGAAAGTGCTTGGCAGGTAGATAATAAAAAACAGGAGAACAAGTCACCATGGTTTTCTCCACCTCAATCTCAACAACGAAGAATGACAATGGGGAAGACGCCTATTTTTCATTTTCGTTCCTAATTGCCTGAATTCTGCTATTTGGTGTCAGCCGAAGAGAAAATGACCAATTTTTCAGGAAAATTGTGAGTTTACGCGGAGAAAATCGCTAAGGAAAATCAGCGGTTTGAATAAACCCGGAGATTTAACTCCAACCGATTGAAGTAACTCCCTAGAGCGCTCTGCAGTCGGCTGAAAGACAGACAACAACAACAAGACGGTCTTTAAGACTGGAGTCATGCTAAATCGAGTAAGTGACGCTAACTTCACTGCTACTTGTTATGTTTTTTTTAATCGTCGAGTTAGTACCGCCCGAAATGCCTCGTAAAGCAAATCAATTGCTGGGGAGGGTTTGGTAATCTCACAGCAACCTCAAATCATTGCTCCCAATGTTAGTTTATTCTTCCGAAGATACAAGCGCTAGTATCGATATTCATGATCAACGGACAAGTTATGACGTAATAACTATTCATTTTTCGTTCAAAATCATCGGTTTTCCTTAGCGATTTTCTCCGCGGAAACTCACAATTTTCATGAAAAATTGGTCATTCCATCATCAGCTGACACCAAATAGCAGAATTCAGGCCATTAGGAACGAAAATAAAAAATAGGCGTCTTCCCCATTTTGCTGGACAGAAAAAAAGGTGAAAGTAATAATAATACAATTAGCATTGTGCTTATTCTAATTCTCATCTCTTTTATTATAAATGATAAATAAGAAGGCGAACGGTGGAAAAGTTGCACAATTGAAAAGAGCGGAGAACGGTCTTGTTTTGCAAAACTATTCACTCCAGCTATACAAATTTTTGGTCATAATAAACCTTTGTAACTGCCCAAGAAAAACAATTTGCAACCCTGTCAAAATTAGATGTTTTACGTTTCTAAGCATGTAGAATGTGAATATCCAATTGAAAAAACTCTATCAGTCCGCTGTAAGGCTAACGCCGTCGACGCTTTTTTGATGAAACTATAGAATTTAAAAAATGATTACACAATATAATGTATGGAAGGGTATATTGACAAAAAATTTGGAAAAAAATCTTAGTCCAAACGCTAGTCGCTGAGGTTAGGTTTGAAGATCAGTGTTGCCAAGTGCCTGGCTGGAAATCCCGCTAAACCGAGTTGAAGAATCCCCCGAATTCAAGAAAAAATCCCCTAAACATCCCCGAGCCCTGCAAAGCCACAAAAAATAACCGGGAAAACGTAAGATTGACTCGGCGTGAAGTTAAGCTCCGTAAGTTATGAAAACAGGCCCCTGAAAAAATAAAAATCAGCCTGAGATGTAGTTAATTGGTGGGCCACCTTGAAATCGAGAACTTTGATCATGAATATTGGTCCAACCCACATAATGTCAAACAATCTAATGTCTGACTATCAAGAACTTGAGTTTAATCCAATTGAGGTTGAAGTTGCTACCCTCATGATTTGTCCTGGATATCTTCCATGACAGCAATAGCTATAGTGCCATGTAGCCATAGTAGTAGATATGCTGGAGGACCAGTTGAACTCAACAGAATAAAACTTAAATACCAACAAAAAGTAAACCTTTCTATTAAAAAAAGTTAGTTGTACAAATTAATCCTGAAAAACTCCTTTCCGCCTGAATTTTCTGCAATCAGACAAAATCTCTTAGATGTAGGAGCAAACCCCCTGATTTGGCAACACTGTATAATATTATCCTGCAGATTTCGTGACTGCTAGGCTTTCCCAGACTGCCAAAAACTACGGCGAGCGACTGAAAATTTGTTAAATCCCTCTGAACAAAGTCGAAAAATCCTCTGAATTAATTAACCAATTCCCTGAAAAATTCCCAAACCCTGCTAAGTCACAAAGAATACCCCAAAATCGTAAAATTGACCTGCTGTTGGGCTTCATAAGAAATCATGTAAACTGTTTCTTGGAAATTAAAAAAAAAAAAAAAATTATAAACAGCCAGTGAAATTGTGAATTAGCGGGCCTCATGGAAAGTGGAAATGAAAACCTTTGATCATGAATATTGGTCCAACTCTCAGACAAGGTTCTAACAATCAACAACTCTGCTTTGAAGTTGTTCACAATTTCTCTCCTCTTTATTACTCCTGGATATCATTCCTGGCAGCTATATGGTGCTATGTTGACTGGCCGACCAGTTGATAGCTAACAGAATGAAAACTGAAATACTTATTTAAAAAAGTCGTCATTCTCCTGAAAAAAAAGCTCTAAGAAAAATTCTTGTTGTAAACATAAAATACTTTTGATAATATATTATGTTCTTGTGAATTTTCCCAATTAGAAAAACACCCGAGATTCATTGAGTTGGCAACACTGCTACCAATAACTATTAAATAAACCCGGAAACTCAATAACAGCCAATTTTTTATAAAATGGGAATCTAGTTCAGTTGCCTGCCGGTGGACCTTGCGCCTTAACGATTTAAGAGTTTTCTCATTGTAGACTAAGGATTCCGCTTGCTGACATCGTCTGATGAGCATATTTGTACGCAGGTCTATCTCTTGTCGACAATAGCGCTACTAGCGGTCGCACGGGAACTACATCTGCAAATTCATCTTTATTCATTCTCTACAGATTGCTTTTATTCCGCCGTGCAGACTACTACCACTGCAACTGATTTCAAATTCATGCCATCACTTTCTCGCTCTAGAATGTCACACTACTTAGAAGACTGGTCGAACTAAACGACGAGTGTCCGACTTGCATACACAAGTTGTAGGCGTAATTCCGTGGCACGCATGGAGGGACAGTTTTTGAATGATAATGAAGCTCGCTACGGGTGAATTTTTTCCGATTTCAGAACGCGTCGGCAAAGCAGCAGTGCGACATCGGCTTCTATACGAATAGTAACGGTTTTTATTGTTCTCTAGTGTATGCCATAGACACGCGACTATTTTTTAGTTGGCAAGGAATCTGAACTGAATTCAAAAGACATGCGGGTTATGCTTCAGGAAAAAAACTGTTACCTTACCTCTCGCTCTCAGGCCCCCAAGGAAAAATCAGTTTTGCACTAAGATCCAGCGAAATGTTTCCTCTCTAATAGAACTTTCTTTCTACTTTTAGAACCTACATTAACAACGTTCATTTTATTACTTACTATGCTCACTTTACTCACTGTACTCACTCCACTCACTGCACTCAATACACCCACTACACTCGCTACATTCACTGCACTCACTATATTCACTAAACTCACTACACTCACTACACCCACTACACTCACTGCACTCGCTACATTCACTTCACTCACTGCACTCACTACACCCACTAAACCCACTACATTCACAACACCCACTACACTCGCTACACTCACTGCACTCACTATATTCACTAAACTCACTACACTCACTGCACCCACTACACTCACTTCATTCACTGCATTTACTGCAATCACTTCACTCACTGCACTCACTACACCCATTAAACCCACTACATTCACTTCACCCACTACACTCACTGCACTCACTACACTCACTATACTTACTTACTTATGTGCAACTGGGCTGCGATAACTCGAGAACCATCAAAGCTATCGACTCGGTTATGCATTCGATTCAGCGTCAAGAAACCGAATAAATTGATATAAAAAGCACACCAATGTTCCAAAAACAGGAATATACGTATCCCTCCTAAAAATCCATCCAAAAATACATTTAAAATGGAGTTAGCAATTTGGCTGACGAATTGAGTCATTGTCGGAGCAAGAATGATTTTCGGTGAAAATTTCAAAAATTCTTCTCAGAAAATTCATGTCGGCGTGATTGGATTCTACATGCTTAAAGCGAATAATTTCAAATTTTGATGGGGGATAGAATATTTATTTTTAAGGGCAATCACAATGGTTTATTATTTGACAAAGTACATCAAATTTCACGGTGATAATGAATTCTGTTACCTTTTGGACGCAGTCAGATTCAGAGAGCATTTCTGAGTATAGTAGTGAAGAACTTTTCAAAATTCAAATGGGCTTCTTTAAAAATCATAATTGAAGCGAAGGAATAATTAACCACTGTATATCATTAATAGGGATTTTAATGACACAATAATTTTGCTCTAGCTCAAATTCGATTCTCTTCCTTGCTTCAAGGCGATTTTTTAAAAAAATCTCCAAATCGAACAAATATTCATCGATCGATTTCATACAGAAAATTATATTCTTTGAATCATTCTTCCTCTTCAATATCACAATTCTCGCGAACAAATCCCCGCTAAGCCATCAAAATGCCATAATTGGCGACGATCAGAGGGAACAATGGCCTCAGCTGAAGAAGGAAGTCCGCGGTTAATTTCGACTTTCTTTCGGAGGAATTAGACTCGCAGCGTTCGGGTGTTCTTCAGTAGAGCAACTCTTGACATTTAGCTGCCAGATCCCATGGCATCTAGGATCCGACGGCGAACTCGTAAAATGCCAATTTCATCGTCGCAGTCGGATGATGTTCCTTACGAGGAACGGAAACAATTTGTGCGGGCTGCAAGTTGCTCGTAGACAACATGAGAAATTCAGAACGAGCCGAGCCGAACGGCAATACGGTTAGAACAGTTCGCCTTTACGACTAAACAAGCCGGGAGAACGCCCGACGATCGTTTTCGAAGATGAGTATTTGATAGCCCTTTTGTACTGCTTGGCAATTATTAAAGGGGGAAAAAACAAAAGCTTCAGCGGCAGCCTTCGGCGGGAAAAGAAGAGGAAGGGAATTTCAGCTGGAAATCCGAAATAGATACGGAAGGAGCGGAACGGCCGAAATGTCCTGCTGCTGAAAAGGCATTGGACCTGAAGAGATTCCAAGTTGAGGCTAAACGGAGGTAATTAGATTCATACGAAGCCATTGCCCTCTCTGCAACGTTCTGATTTGTCCGAGCTTTAAAATCAAGGGAAGACAAACTCAGCCAGATAGATCTTAAATTTGACGTAAATTTCGGTTTCTCGCTATTGTCTGCGTGTGTTTCGTCAATATAAGGAGGTGCAAATATTTCAAAACCGCACGAGATTGTGAGTCGAGATGTTCCTAATTGATTATTATTTGGAATCTGGTTAAACACCAGACATCATTATTGTACAATTTCATTTTTTTTCTTCTTTGATTGCAATATGGCCTAATGTTATTTTGTTAATTACTAGTTTGTGTGAATTACTTTAGAGACTCCCTCAAACCGCACAGGGCTCAAACGCCTTGGTTTGAGGTAATTCCATTGTAAAGTTGCTCTATAACCTGTATTATCATTATTGGAATAAAAATTAAAAAACTTGCGTGCTCAATATTTTTTGGTAAAATAATATTGAATCCAACAGAATGAATGTCAATCTCAGTAAATGAAAATAAATTAACTCCATTCATTAGAAAAATATGTGTCATCGGATGGGTATGAATTCAGTGAGTCCAGAAATCCAAGATAAATCTAATTTACCAATAATTATTCACTAGTTATTATTCCAAATTATTCGTTAGTCGTATAGTACTTAATATTAAATTCGCCCCTTTCTAGTCACCCGTGCATTTAAATCTAGTCCCCAATTTATTTTAATTTATTAGACTCTAGGGTTAAAAAGCGGAAGTGTTCTAAAAATATTCGCAATTCATGACCATCCCAACCTTCTGGAGCTATTACTGGGCCTTATTTTTTTAAACTTTTATATAGAAGATGTTTCCTGAAGAGGCCCAGAGAGGCGAAAGCGCTAGAAGAGATATAAAAACGAAATAGGTATGAGATAACGTCGCATTCATTGTCTCTACCTCAACCCCAAGTCGAATCGGACATAATTATTCAGAACATTAGTTACGTTTTGAATAAATACGCCATTAGCAAACGTGCTAATAACAATGAGGGAATTCATAGTAGTAACTTGAGTGGGAATTCGAGTCGAGGAGGGCCTCAAGGAAGGAGGAAATCTGGGGGAACTATACGACGGTTTGAATATTGCATATTGAAGAAACTGCCTTCAACAGTCAGTTATTATTTTAGACAGTTTTCAAATTATTTATTTCGTTCTTTCCATAAGGTAGACAGTTGGTCATTATTTTATGTATTATTATTTTATCTGTTTATTTTTATCGGTTGGATAGTTAGCTATTGTTTTAGACAGTTTTTTGCTTACTCTTATAAAAATTTTAGTTATTATTTTTTAGTAGTTATTCTCAAACAGTTATAAATTAAGTCTAATGTGATTTTAGAACGCTGCAAATAACTGAACCCTGGTCCTAAAACGAAATCACTGTCACTGTCGGACGTTCAGAAGTGTTTTTAGGCAGCTGTTAATTTCGAGATATGACAAATAACTATAGATTGAGAGCAAACATTTTGGAAATTGCTAAGTCGGTGACGAACTGCTATGAAGCGAAATTATTATTTCATGTTCTTGGAAATTTTTGTATAATTTATTTATGAGGAAATGTAGAAGTAATAATTAATTTTCATTTTGTGTATATGATTGCAAGAGGTGTTTAATTTTGTTTAATGTATCCAGGGGAGACGGAAGAGAGTGCCACATGGCCCTATAGTCTCTCCCTGGTAAATAAATAAACCGATTCAATCAATCAATCAATCATTGCGGTATTTGTCGCTAACCATGACGGTTGGTTCGAGTTTAATTATTCATTTAGTTCCATCAATAAGAGCCCTATAGCTTCTCCAGACGGAGCAAAAGGTCGATTAGCAGAAATACAGCGAGGGGAAAACGAGAATGAAAATATTGGAACAGGATATCGTGACAGAAGAAAATGAGCTCGACTTGCACTTGCGGATAATGATTCGAAGATTGATCGATAAGGGGAATACTGAAATTCCCGATCGAAAATGGCTATACGCTGCTCAATCTGCGTACGAACCTTCGAAATTATCCGTCAAAACCAATAACTCTTAAGCTGGATCAATCTCAGCGGCTCCGAATGCCAGCGGAGAATAATCATAGAGGATTGTCCATCATCTTTTTCCTATTGGATTTCGATTTTTTTCAAGATGCGCCCGATCCAGACGGCAAAAGTTCGGCCTTGACTCCTTCGAGACTGCATGGCCTGGCAAGGCCATGTTTTTTCCTCTCGCTTACCCCGATTAGCCGACTATTCGTGCCTCGTTTATCCGGATTCGCACCTGCCATTTACGAGAACGCTTCAAAACGTTTAAAAACAGGCTGCGAGCTCAATCATCCTGCCGATCGTCTGATAATCCGCACTTTCAGATTCATCTGCATTTGAGCCAGCCTGAGCGCTTTCAGTCGGCGGTCAAAGATGAATTAAATTTTTTTTTTTTAGATTTATTTCCAATCACATGTATATGGCATGACTTACAAGTGCAATTTATCACCCAATAAAATTAATTAAAACTAAACAAACAATACCTTCCTGGAAATTAACACTCCAATGTGAGCAATTGCTCGTGTTAGGAGTGTGAGTTGCTATAACAACGGCATAATAGAAAGGCTGAATGATTGAAATTATACAATTATTCCAAGTACGAGAGAAAAAAAAAAAGAATCTATTTCTGTGCGATTAAATACGAGAGGCGTTCCAATAAGTAAGTTCCAATAACAGAATTTTACCGCGTTCATGGAGAGCTCCATGTTCCAACTATTACACAGGTCTGCGACATAAAAATTGTTTAAAATTGAATAAGTGATTTTTATAGTATTTTCAACGCTAATTTCGGGAAAAATAGTGAAAAAATTCCATCACGTACAGTTATTCCACCAACTGCTTGTCTATTTTTTAGCTTTTTTCGATATTTTATACATAGTTCCGTACTCTAGTGAGTTTTTCCTGGTTTATCCGAGGCAAAACTAAAGGAAAGAGTCTTTGTCGGACCAGACATTAGAAAACTGATGAGAGATCCCAATTTTGGTGATACTGTAAGGACTTATGAGCTTAAAGAGAAATGTAAGTGTACTAGATATATGTAGTTTATAACATGTATTATACATGAAATAAAATCCTTTAACTTAAGAAAAAAATTGAAAAATTGCTAAAAAAAATTTTATTATACCACAAAGTAATTTCTTTTTTGTGAGAAAACCTTACGTGATAGAAAAAATGGATTGCATTTTTGCAATCAGCGCTGAAAAATACATAAAAATCAGTTATCAAATTCCAAAGAATTTAAAAAAATATTTTTTTTTTGTAAACCTGTGTTATCACACTCGTCTCCTAGGCTAACGTTTCCTATGAAACCGTCTCCTAGACCAACGTCTCCTAAGAAAATCTCTCCTTGGTAAACATCTTCTAAGAAACCGTCTCCGGGCGATACTTCTGCTAGGAAAACATCTCCTTAGGAAACGTCTCATAGGAAAACGTCTTCTAAGTAACCGTCTCCCAAGGAACTGTTGCCTTAACGTCAATAAAAACTACTTTTTGAGCTCCCCTGAAAGTCAGAAAAATTCAGTAGTCAGTATTGCTTGGAGACTGGCGAAATGATACCTTGCTACGATTTTTGTAAGGAAAGAACGTTCGTACATGCCCAGCTAATGGTTCTTCAAAACTCTGGTTGACGATCGATCGGTCGAAAGGCAGGTAATATAAGGAAATATCGGAGAAGTGATCTAGTACTTAGTTTTCAGTTTCATATTACTTGAGAATGTTATGCCTATTTTAGTGTAGAGCAGTGGTTCCCAACCTTTTGTATTGTACAGTGTTTTTAATTATTTTCATTTTCATTAATTATCTCATCAAAAGGTAAATTATTTGCCTAGCTATATCATTCAAGAGAGTGTCTTACGAATATTCCAATAAGTATAGAACGATTTTAATAGCTTAAAATTTTTCGAGTTATACGATCGCGTCAAATATCTGCAAACCACGAAAATTCTTAACAAAATCTGCGATAACTTTGAACAATTAAGACCCCGCTACGGCCTCTCTATCTACAAGTATAAAAGTTTAACAGGAACCAATTAAATTTTGGAAAAAAACTTGTCCCCTCTCTAAAACCCCAAAATACTCATCAAATTTAGCTATTTGGCTCAAGAATTGAGCCACTGTCAGACCACGATGGGTTTCGACGTGGGGTTGAGGTTGAGACATTATTGGCGAGGTTATCTCATTTGCCTCACTGGCCTGAATTCTGCTATTTGGTGTCAGCTGAAGATGGAATGACCAATTTTTCATGAAAATTGTGAGTTTCCGCGGAGAAAATCGCTAATGAAAACCGATGATTTTGAACGAAAAATGAATAGTTATTACGTCATAACTAGTCCGTTGAACGTGAATATCGATACTAGCGCTTGTATCTTCGGAGAATAAACTAACATTGGGAGCAATAATTTGAGGTTGCTGTGATATTACCAAACCCCCCTTAGCAATATAATTTGCTTTTCGAGGCATTTTGGGCGGTAGTAACTTGACGATTAAAAAAATATAAGAAGTAGCAGTGAAGTTAGCGTCACTTACTCGATATTGCACGACTCCAGTCTTAAAGACCGTCTTGTTGTTGTTGTCTGTCTTTCAGCCGACTGCAGAGCGCTCTAGGGAGTTACTTCAATCGGTTGGAGTTACATCTCCGGGTTTATTCAAACCGCTGATTTTCCTTAGCGATTTTCTCCGCGTAAACTCACAATTTTCATGAAAAATTGGTCATTCCCTCTTCGGCTGACATCTAATAGCAGAATTCAGGCCATTAGGAACGAAAATAAAAAATAGGCGTCTTCCCCATTCGAATCGTGCATTTATTTGCGCATCGGAATCGTAAAAAGTTATTTATTCTGATGAGCTAAGCCC
Organism: Tupiocoris notatus; assembly: GCA_037159825.1. Classification (NCBI taxonomy): domain Eukaryota; kingdom Metazoa; phylum Arthropoda; class Insecta; order Hemiptera; family Miridae; genus Tupiocoris; species Tupiocoris notatus. The sequence goes on along the minus strand of JASJUZ010000625.1, from coordinate 6,547 downwards.
TTAGGACGCATTACGTTTCGAGCCTCGCACGAAAGAAATCATTTCCGATGCCTTTCAAGTTGTTTACGAGGCAGGCGTGACTTGAGGCAATACATCTCTCGGTTCATGCTTCGAGTGCTGTCTAACTGAACGCTGCCAGACAGAGACAACCAAGACAGAGAGGACAAAAGGGCCCTTCCGTCTGGGCGGATTGTCGGCCGTACTGTTCGACGAATGTAGAGGCAAGACAAAAGATTGAGCGAGCCTAATATGCATCTGAGAGTCCTCATCGAGCCCCGCACTCTTTCACTCCTTCGACGTCTTCACATATGGAAATGCTTCCGCTGAAAATAAAACAATCGTCGACGAATATAGCGAGCCCGACGTTATCTGGAATGGAAGGCGTCGGCGAGCTTCTTAGACGGCAGTCAGACGTGGCGAATTGAACTCGCAGATATTAATTCATTTCTGACAGACGTATTTAGTCAGGTTATAGAGTTGATGGAAATTCGTTGTCTAACCTGAGAACACTTTGTCGTGACATTGTTTCAGCAGAGAGTACGAATTGGTGTTTAGTTTGCTAGAAAAACACAATAAACGGTCACAAGATTTTATCTATACTGTCTCTACAGAGTAACTAGTATGTCATCCTTCGAGAAATCCGTCTAAGGCAGATTACTGATATTTTTCGTCCCCTAACAATTGTTTGCCAACAAGCTAAATTCTCGGCTTTTTCCTGGTTTTTATCACTCTACACCTCAGTGGGCCATTTTTTATTCGAAAGGTAGCGATATATGTTTCGGGGGCGACAGAGGGGCGATTAAAAGGCAGAAAAAACGCTGCAAATGATTGTACAGTGGTTTATTATTATTTCGCTTCAATATTGATTTAAGAAGACCATCCATTATTTGTCATTTTAAATATTCCGAACATTTGTGAACGTTCCCACCGAAAAACAGATGGTAACTATAGGGGAAAACTCCGTAGCAACTATTGTAATTTTAATCATTTTTATTTTTCTTAATTTCCTAATTAAAAGCTAAACTTATTGCCTAACGATACAGCTGGAGAGAGTGTTTGACGACCATTCCAATGACTATAGAACGATTTTTATAGCTCCAAGAACTCTCGAGTTATGTCAAATTTCTGAAAATCTCCCAAATTCGACACAAAAGCTGCGATAACTCGAGAACCAATAAAGCTATCGACCCGGCGATGGTCTCATTCGATTCAGCGTCCAAAAATCTATAGAATCTGATACCACGTACACCTTTTTCTGAAAAACCTTGGAAAATATGAATTTTCTCCCCCTCAAAACCCCCCAAAAATACCCTTAAAATTGAGCTAGCAAGTTGGTTCAAGAATTGGGCCGTCGTAGGACCGAGATTGATTTTTGGTGAAAATTTCAAATTTTTAGCTCTTACAGTTTGGCCAGGAAACTGCTAACGGCGTACGGCGTACGGCGGACAGACAGAATTTTTTCTATTGGATATTCGGATTCTACATGCCTTGAAACGTAAAACATCAAATTTTGAGGGGGGGTTAGAAATTTTTTTTTCTTGGCCGATTACAATGGTTTACTATTGAGAAATAAACCAAAATGATTTTTGAATGAATGATTTGAATGATTTTTTTATTTATTTTTTTTAATAAACCAAAATAAATGTGAACCATAGGGTAGAATCTTTACTGTCGCAGATACAGGGAAAAGTTCACTCCTTGTTGACATAGTTATGAGGAAAAAACTAAGATGAGCACAAAATATGCGTACTCTTATTTTGTAAAAGATCGTTAATACGTTTCTTTGTTTTTATAAATCTGCGTTCAAATGTGAAAAAAAACTATGTATGTTACTTAAATTGTTTGATAGTAATAAACATATATCACAATTCAATTCAATTTAATTGTAAATAGTAATTTACCCAATAGCATGCTTTATTATTTCTATAGGAACACCTCACTTCAAATTAAATTAGGTATACTTAGAGAAGGGGTGCAAAAAGATAATAAGTAATATTTTAATACACAAGGTAATATTTTGTACATGAGTTTTTTCGACCTTTTACCTCTCTTTTATATCGCAGATTTTATCTCGATAATCTACCGTCCGGTTGGCAATAAAAACAAATTCGACAGCCGCAGAATGCCAAAAATTGACGCGCGAAATATTGCGACACCGCGTTAGAACTAGAAAAATAATGGCAAAAGGGCGCGGTTTCCCACGAATTCAAACGGATACGGGCCACTTCATCTGGAACGTGCTTTAGAGCTTAATACTCATCCCATTGTATGTAGAGAGTGGAAAGGAACTATTGCCATTTAGCCAACGGTTCATGACCATGGGATTCCGCAGCGGCTTCGGATTAGCATCGTTATTGAGGCGTTTGAACGAGCATGAATGGCCCTAAGAGATTGAGCATTAGAATAGTGAGGTTCCCTAATATGGTACGCCTTTTTAAAATCGTCCTTTTGACCGCTTGTTGGTGTTGCTTTTTTCAAAAATTCACCTGTTAAACGTATACCACACAGAACACAAACGTGCTTGAACGGGCCTATCGGTGTTTCTTATTATTGAAACCTAGGGACTTCCGATATAATCTTGGAAAATTTCATTAGTTAATCAAATCTTGAATTTCCGATCACCGTTCGTTACGTAAACATGTAGGCGATCAAATTCGATAGGTTTTTTTGAACATATGAAACGGACCAACTGCCAGTTTTCATCAGGGGGTTGCCAATTATTAGCAGGATAGTGCTCCAATTATCATAACTTATTTAGGACAAATACTTAAAAGCAGAAATTTCGCAAAATCGTAAACGTTGCAACTTTTATAATAAATTTCTAACTTTGAAAGTCGCAAACTTGAACATTAAAATTCACACATTTGAACCTTGAAAGTCACCAATTTTAAACTTTAAATTTCACAATACAATTACGAGTAGAAAAACGCTGCAAATGATTGTACAGTGGTTTATTATTATTTCGCTTCAATATTGATTTAACAATTGATCCATCCATCCATTTGTCATTTTAAATATCCGAACATTTGTGAACGTTCCCACCGAAAAACAGATGGTCACTATAGGGGAAAACTCCTTAGCAACTATTGTAATTTTAATCATTTTTATTTTTCCTAATTTCTTAATTAAAAACTAAATTTTTTGCCTAACGGTACATCTGGAGAGAGTGTTCGACGTGAGTAGTTGACGACCATTCCAATGCGTATAGAGCGATTTTTATAGCTCCAAGAACTCTCGAGTTATACCCTCATGTCAAATTTCTGAAAATCTCCCAAATTCGGCACAAAAGCTGCGATAACTCGAGAACCAATAAAGCTATCGATTCGGCGATGGTCTCATTCGATTCAGCGTCCAAAAATCTATACAATTTGATACCACGTACACATTTTTCTGAAAAACCTTGGAAAATATGAATTTTCTCCCCCTCAAAACCCCCCAAAAATACCCTTAAAATTGAGCTAGCATGTTGGTTCAAGAACTGGGCCGTCGTAGGACCGAAATTGATTTTTGGTGAAAATTTCAAATTTTTAGTTCTTACAGTTTGGCCGGAAAACTGCTAACGGCGGACGGACAGAATTTTTTTAATTGGATATTCGGATTCTACATGCCTTGAAACGTAAAACATCAAATTTTGAGGAGGGGTTGAAATTTTTTTTCTTGGGCGATTACAATGGTGTATTATTGAGTAATAAACCAAAAGGAATTTGAATTACGCGGTTTGGACGGTTGTTACCAGGCACCTGTGTAAGTATTTAGTAATTTATACTTATCAACGTCTACTGGTGATCACTGGACCTAGTTAGATTATCAAAAAACTCGAACACCGTTGAGCATTAGAGAAGATAATGAACTCAGTACGCTGGAACACAAAAAACATGTCTAAGCTACGATTTTTTTTTTTTTTTTTGACATCAATGTCTGTGCTTCGATGATTTTTTACATCGACGTTTTAATCCTGATTTTTATTATTATTTTTATTTTTTAGAAGCTCTGTTTTTATCTCATGCATAAATATATAAAATATATAAATATTCGTGGGGTTATTAAAACAATCCAATCGATCATTTCATTGTCCAATCATTTTTCCCAAAATTTGGCTTCTGATTTCGGTTTGTGACGGTAAATAAAAATTCGCAGGCCACAATATTGGCTCACACAGCTCATCATGGAAAAAAAATTAAAAAAATTAATTAATTAATCATTGGTTGTATCGTAATTTCATTAGCCAAAGCTAACTTCCACGTTATTGTAGACGATGCGGATTAATAACTATAATATTACCTTCCCTGGCTTCACAGCAAACTGACAATGTTTTCAGCCAGACTCGTGCAAGAGAAGGGAAACGATCGCGGGCCAAAGACACCAACCTGATGACAATAAAGGGAAAGATTTAAATTACATCGCCAAAAATAGCTAAATTCTTGAAATTTTCACCAAAAATCAATCTCGGTCCTACGACGGCCCAATTCTTGGACCAACTTGCTAGCTCAATTTTAAGGGTATTTTTGGGGGGTTATGAGGGGAAGAAATTCATTTTTATTTTTCAGGGTTTTTGAAAAAAATTATTATTTGGTATTAAACTATATAGATTTTTGGACGCTGTATCGAACGAGACCATTCGCGTTGATAGCTTTATTGGTTCTCGAGTTATCGCAGCATTTGTGCCCAATTTGGGAGATTTTCAGAAATTTGACATGAGGGGAAAACTCGAGAGTTCTAGGAGCTATAAAAATCGCTCTATACTCATTGGAATGGTCGTCAACTACTCACGTCGAACACTCTCTCCAGCTGTACCGTTAGGCAAAAAATTTAGCTTTCAATGAAGAAATTAGGAAAAATAAAAATGAATAAAATTACAATAGTTACTACGGAGTTTTCCCCTATAGTTACCATCTGTTTTTTGGTGGGAACGTTCGCAAATGTTCGGAATAATTAGAATCACAAATGGATAGTCTTCTTAAATCATTATTGAAGCGAAGGAATAATAAACCACTGTACAATCATTTGCAGCGTTTTTATGGGATAGCACAATTTTACAAGTACAAATTTTATTATTGGGAAGAAAAACGTCACAAATTATCAGTCAAGGACACAATCTTCTGGTAATAGTAATTATCTCGAACATTTTTTGTGAACGTTTCTTCATAACAACAAATCACTGTAAAAAACTTATCGCTATCAACTATCGCAGTTTTAATTATTTTATATTATCCGATAAGAAGTTAAATTATTCGCATAAAGATACAGCTTCAGATGGAGTTCTCAAAGGAGAAAAAAAGAAAGAATACTCGTGGTACAGCTTAATATACAGCTTAAGAGCTTTCATGAGCATTTTAACGAGATAGAACAATTCAAAGAATCCCATAAAATCTCAAGTTATACCGTGTTGAATCGGTAAATTTTTTTAACATCCGCAAAAAAAAAGCTTGGATTAACTGAGACCAATTGAAGCTATAACTGTTGGTGACGATTTCAAAAATTCTTCAAGTTTTGACGGCGGACAGACAGAATATTGGATTTTATTGGATCTCGTGTTATATTACATGCATTGGAACGAAAAACATCAGATTTGGTGGGAAGGGGGATTGAAAAAATTTCTCTTGGCGATCACAATGTTCTATTATGGAATAAAAATCAAAACTCGCAAGTGGCCTTTTGACAGTGTTCTCCAACCGATATAAATAACAAAACGTTATCCATTCTGCAATTAAAAAAAAAAAAAAAAAAAAAAATTGGTTTTGCTGCTAAAGAAAAGTTAACTAAAATTCCATTGAGATAATTTAATAATAATAATTTAATTTATTTCAAAAATTTCATTCCAAATTCGTCGGCGAATCCTTTCAGAAATGCTCGCGTTTTGATTTTTTAATTGTTGTTTTTTTTTCTTTATTCTATTTTACATTGTACGCGCTTCAGTGATATTCGGAAATTCCATAAGAGGAACCCGGCTGCGGTAGAATTTCATCATTTCTTCTGACAATGGGTTTTTCATCATGATAACCATGGAAGCCTTAGTTGAGCTTCTCAGCTTCGGATTCATCGTGGACAAAAAGCAATCGAGCAACGCACTGATTCCATTGTCGTTAGTAATGCGATTCGTTCATCTTCACACGATAATATACCGAACATGTCGCGGTAACAGTTTCTTGAAAGGTCTTTTCCGCCTGCGAAAATGGATTACTGTAATTGGAAAGGCAATCTATAGTACGCGCATTTTTTCAAAGAAGTGTTCCGATGAAGCCGAATCGAATAACTCGTCGCTTGTCTGAAATTTTTCTCTCTAGAATTCGATTTTCCGATGCATGGGTTTTCGGTTCGAAATTAAATACTACTGGTTTTACGAAGTTATTATTGTATTTATGTACTTTTTCCGAACGAGAAAAAATAGTTCAATTTTGGGCGAAAATTCGCTGAAAAAATTCCGGGAGTGCATATCGGTGTCTTCATTTACTCGTGTCCAAAGGTAGAAGCTTTTTTAACGCAAAAACATTCGCATTTATCCGTGTCCTAAGGTGTCAAAAACTTGGACCGCATAAATATTAAAAAA